>JANQDE010000009.1:3313087-3341332 GCA_037157785.1 Cephalotes varians
ACACACACACACACACACACACACACACACACACACACACACACACACACACACACACACACGCGCGCGCGCACGCATATATATGTGTATAAATTCGAGATAAAAACAAGATACTTTTGATTATGTTCTTGTTAGATTTACAGTAATACATTTCCTATCTATGCTTCCATTTCGCTGTTTATTTTAAATTGATTAAATTGAATTGTCGACAACATTGTGCCTTCGTTCGCACAATCGCAGCTATACAAGACAGCTGTAATTAGAACATCAAATGATCGTTTTACATAATACGCGTTTAAACAAATTTGCCGACAGCATTGCAATATTTAGACTGAAATTGAGGAAGAAAAATAAAAAATAAGAATCTTTAATGTATCGCTTTTAGAAAAAAAAATGCGGAGATATATAATGTTCTTGATATAGATTTACGTACAGAAGTATACGTGTATTAGTAAGTAAGATATATATCGAGAGCTGCATATACACGTATATGTATATGTGTATACATCGTACATTGTAAATAATTCAGATTTTACATTAATAATCTTCACCTTTCGAGGGATGTTCGCATATTTACACTTTTATATGATTTGTAACGCGAAATGTATCGTTATTGCAGAGAAAATTGTAGATACATATATATACGTATATTCATGTGTTACATATTATTTCCACAAAGCATTATATCATAATATATCTAAAATATATTATTACCATCATATACTAATAATATCAACATGCTTGCCTATTTTTAGCTCTTTTTGTATAGATACAAGACATATATAGTTACAAGATGTTTAATTATATTAAATTTGTTTATATCAGAGCACATTGTTGGATCTTCTTTTTCTGTCATACATGTATTGTTATTCTATTATTTTATTATTATTCTATATTCTTTTCTTCCATAATATTCGTTTGGAATCGTAATAATGAAAACATGATACAAAACATGAAAGTTAGCAGAGTCTAATTACTAATCTACTTCTAAACTTTTATACAACTTTAGATAACGATGATAAGAAATATTAAGGAATAGAGAATAGTGGAGATAGTGATTTGTCTGAGATTCAAGAGACTCCTACGATACTAACGAGCTTCTAAAGATGTGAAAATAGTTACATTGGTGAAGCTAACAGATTCGATTGAAATGACTTCTCAATTTTCTCAGCTTTTTTGGGAAAATTTGATCGTTACCGTGCCTATCAAGGATGATGAGTGCTCGAAAGAATTGTGGTGCAAGTTTTTGCATAGAAAACCTATGAAACTATTGAATATATTAAAAGGGGGTAATTCTCTTTCCTTGTCAATATCGAAGCACAATGAAACACGAATTTATATCTGAATTTACTCAAATGTTAATCGTTGAATAATCTATAATTTATCTGTAATATAAGTAGCACCTTTATTTATTAGTAACGCTTCTTTTGTGTAAAGTATCCGGGTATGCAGAGATTGGTAACATGTTCGTTATATTGGGACCGAGGTATGACATAATATAATACATATATATTTTAATTATTATACGTAATTATTATACGCTAAATTCACGTTTTTCGTGAACGCACAAACTTATTTCTCCAGTGGTGCCGGCAAAACCACGTTTCTTGCTGCTCTAGCGAAAAGACTCGAATTATCTTTGGGGGCAATAAAGATCAATGGGCATGATGTTTCTCGAGAAACGATGACAGCAATATCGAGTTACATTTCGCAATTTGATGCTCTACCCTCCGCACTCACGCCCAGAGAACACATGTCGTTTATGGTATTGAAAAGATATGCATATAAGAATTGATGAAATAGTGCGGATAATTATTAATTTATAATTATCATAATTATAATTTTCATTTCGCGAAAAATTTTTTTGATATCTCAAGCTGCTTTTTTCAGTATGCTTTGAAAATAGGAAGTAGTTGCAGCGTGCTACGAAGAAAATCCTTAGGAGAGGATTTTCTGCGGAATTTTGGATTGTGCGAGTGCATCGATACCGCTATATCTAAGCTATCCGGCGGTGAAAGGAAGCGTTTGTCGATAGCCGCGGAATTGGTGACGCAGCCAAAGATACTTTTTTTAGACGAGCCTACCACGGGTGAGAAGGAAATCTTGATGTCTCATGTCGATCGTTAATTGTCGAATCAAATCAATGTAATACTAATATTGTAAATAAGTAAATATTCGAGCGTAGGTCTGGATATTTTCGCCGCAACACGCGTCGTGCAGTCATTGAAATTAATCGCCTCCAAAGGCACCATAATCTTCTGCACAATTCATCAACCAGGTATGACGATATACAATATATTCAGTCATGTGATATTGATGGCCGATGGTAGATGCGTATACTTTGGGACTCTGAGAAACGTCACGAATTTTTTTGAGAGGTAACTTCGATATTCTGACGTTTGTAAGATCCGTCGAGTGACGAAACAGCATTGATATATTTTATCTATAGCCAGGATTATCAATGCCCCACAAATTACGACGAGTCCGAGTATTACGTAAACATTCTGTCATGCCGGAATCGAGGAGATAGCAACATTGAACTGTGCCGAGCGTTTTCACGATCGCCGCTATCAAAGATTCCCGCGATCGAAAACGTCTCGGTTTTCCACGTCAGTTTTCGAAAGTATTGAAATAAAACGGCAACAAAGTTTCTCGAATAAATTTTCCTAGATAACATCCACAGAGTTTAATAATCATTATTGTAGAAAATCAGGCTGGTTCGTGCAGTTTTACTGGTTGCTCTGGAGAACATTTCTGCGGGATAGAAGAACGGCCTTCGACAGTGCGTTCGCATGGTACTCTTGCGCGGTAACAAGATAGAAAGAGAACTTGGAATAACTTCGATCAAACTCCGATTAATTTAATCGGAGTTAATTAAATTAATTAATTTAAATAAAATAAAGTTGTTTTCAATCTAATCTTTTTCCCATATATTCAATGATAAAAATAATTCTGTTATGTTAATAATACAGGTATTGCTTGACTTAATCAGATTTTGATCAGTTATAAATAGAACGAGACTTTTTAGAAATTAAGGCAAGAAATATAATGTAAAATGAATTGTGTGATCTTGTAGCTATCTATCGTTTTCGTAAATATTTTTTACGCTGGTACTAATTCGTCGACGCAAGAGGGAATACAGAGTGTTCGGGGCATATTATATTTGACGATCTCCGAGGTAATTTTTACGATCGCCTATTCCGTCGTTTACGAGCTACCTGGCGAGCTTGTTCTCTATGTGCGCGAAAGTACCGCGTACGCGCCAGGACCTTATTACCTCGCCACCGTTCTCGCCTTGGTAATTACTCGGCGTACGCTAGAAAAGCGTTCTGGGCGTTCTTACGATTTTTTAATGGGAATTCTTCAGATACCCAAGGCGACATTCAAAGCGCTTTTATTCACGGTTGCCATGTACTTCGCGCTGCATTCCGAGTTTTCGCTACACGGATTCTGGTCCTATTGTCTCTGCACGACAGCGGCGGCGATCTGCGGTATCGCGTACGGCATGACGATCTCCAGCTGGATCGCCGACATCGATATCGTGACCACGATAATGATACCACTCGATTTGTTGTTTCTCTTGATGGCGGGTATGTTTTACAATCTGCGGTAAGTATAACCGTATTAGGACGAATAGAATTTCATCGCACACATTAAAAGTTGACTTCCGTAGGACTTTTCCAAGCTACCTGGCGTATCTCAAATATTCCTCCATGTTTTATTACGCTATCGAAGCTATATCGATAGTACACTGGTCGGGGATAGAGGACATTGGTGAGAAACCATAAAATCTTTAGATTGCTGAGCTTTATTAACATTCCCATTTCTCTCTCTTCAGATTGTCCAGCCAATCATGGCCTACCTTGTCTGTCGAATGGAACGGAAGTTTTATCGGAGTACGGATATGACGAAGAAAATTTCTGATGGGACATGATCGGACTGTCGCTCCTGACGATTCTGATGAACATTATCGCGTATCTCGGCACAAGAAGAAGAAGAGTATCAAGGCCGATCGCTTATTAGTCGACGAGACGCAATCGCGACGTATCTATTATTATTAATTATGTAGAAGCTCGTTGATTTTTTCAGATGATACGGATTGATAACGTGAAGATTCAATTACCATAATTTATTATTTTTTATTATCACAGAAATTATATACATATAATGTATATTTTGGTGAGAGCAAACACTTTCCGATACATCAATAAGCTTAAAAAATTGTTATACTAAACAATTTTCATTATTTAATAAATTCTTACGAGTATGCCGCACCGTAAATTTATAAATTCATATAATTTATATTTCTCGTCTTTTTTGAGGAGTTAAACTCCCTTTTCTCATGCGAAGTGAAGTTAATCTTTACATGCGATTCTAATTTAATCCTACATTACGCAAAATGACATCGTAAAACCGAAGGACAAAGAACAAGAATAAAAAAGATAGCAAATAATGATTACAGTTGTGCATTTCTGTGTTAAATTTCTTGATAGATTTATAGAGATAAAAACGACAAAATAACGTTGCATTCTTCAATCATATGAGCCGTGCTGCTAAAACGTGAGGAGTCAAATCCCATCACTGATAACAGGAGAACAGCGAGAGTTATACATACAAGTTAGATCGTGCAAAAGTTTTCTCCATTTTTATTTCGTTTAACATTAATCTCTGTCTACATTCATTTTCATTTATTTTTATACTTTATTTAAATTTTTTTATATATTTTTCTATATTTGTTGCAGAGTTTGTTGCACGTTCCTCGTCTATAGGCACTATTTCGTTGAATTATATCAATTATCTCGCTTACAAGATCGTCGCTGAGGAGTGCGAGATAATTTTTCTCTACGACCGATTATATCGGAGAGCACAGGGCCGAGAATCGGAGGGGAAAGAGGGTGGCCAGCTCGGTGAAGGGTGGGGAACTGTCGCATTCGCGGTAAAACGATGTAAATATTGGAATCGGCGCAATATGACTCCACGACAGGTCACGAAACGAAACAATGTTTGCGTTGCGCGGAACGTCGCGAGCATCTCTCCCTCCTTTTCTCTCTTTCTCTCCCTTCCCGTCCTCCTCATCTCGCTCAGTTGGAAGGCTTCCTCTCTCTCGTCCCCACCCCACGAACCGAGGATTTGTTAGTATTGAACGCGTTCTAGCTAGTACCGTGCCAAAATGGCCGACGTTTAGTCGTCCCTTAGTTCGGGTTTAAGTCGCCTGCGCTCACCTCTCACTCGAGCGTTCGTTCCATCGAGTTAATCCGACGTTACTCGTGTTGCGTCGCTTCGCGGCATTCGTGTTTTACGCGCCTCGTCCCGCAAAACTAATCCGATACCGAAATATCGTATGTAAAGCGATGCGAAAGCGTTTCATAAATTCTGTCCTAAATATTATAACTATTGAGATAATCGGCATGTAAAAATCGTTCGACTTACGGCTTTTTGCACAAGAAACTAACACGACAAGGGACATCACGGATTCAAGCGAAGAGAGATATACGTATAATTTAGAAATACACGTAACTCCGAGTAGACGTTACCCGAGGAAACGTAATCGCGGCGACTTTCGAGGCACTCGGTAGACGCGCTCGGCGATGCGCCGGTAGCAACTAAACAGCTGACGGTTCTAAAACCGCGCTTAAACAAGCAAACAAGAGGCCGCGAAACAGCGGCGGATCAATGCGCGACGGTACGAGAGACGTTTTGTATACACGCGGATCGGACTAATTCCGTTGATTAGCTCGTAGGAAAATTAGACAAAAGTCAGCGCGCTCGCTCAGCCTACAAAGTTGAGAGAGAGAGAGGGGGGGAGGGAGAGACGAACGTGCGACCGCGAAGAAGGCAAGAGAGAATGTCCGCGACGAGCGAAGCGACCACGGTGCTGCTGAAGAAAAGAGAGAGGACGCAGAACTGGATCCCCGAGGAGAAGAGCGCCCTGTTCGCCCTGATCAAGAACCACGTGAGCGCGATCGAAAACAAGAAGATCGATGCGGCCGCGTCCGCGACGAAATCTCTCGCCTGGCAAGAGATCTACCTCGCGTTTCGCGGCCGATTCTCGGCGGATCGGGACATCACCAGGATCAGGGAACAGTGGCGGAGGATGAAGGCGCAAGCAAGAATGGAGATGTACACGTACGCCGAAAAGGTGCGGCCGCGCATTTAGATCGCATAAAATGTTGATCGAGAGACACTTCCTTCCCTTTAAAGTCTAAACTCTTCTCTTCTGTTTTTCGTTTCTTCCCCGTCGTTCGCGCAGGTACGAACTCTAGGACCGGAAATGGCCGCCAAGTCCCGTCCGTCGAATCTGTCGATCGAAGTGTGGCGGTTGATGGAGAGCGTGCGCAAGAACGATTGCGAGATCACCGATCGTTCGGACGACAGTAGTCAGGATAACGAGAATCCGACGAGCCGGATGTCGATACAAGCCATCTTGGACAAATTGACATTACCCACGGAAACAGGTTGGGATATACTGACCACCGCGGTTTCTTTTTCCTTTTCTTTTTCGAAAATCTCCCCGTCGCCGACTTTGAAAAATCGCGCCAAATTATAGAAATGATTATTTAGCGCCGGAACAGGAGATTAAGATCGAGATCAACAGCGACATCGAGGATGAGAATAGTCGCAGCGAATTGTCGCGACAAGTGTCGGACGACGATTTCTTGCGCCGGAAGCGTTCCAGGATCACGACTGAGGACGAACCTGTAGATCTCGTCGAGCACAAAATCATTTGCCCCGACAGCGTGTCGACGTCCCGCGTCGACGATGGTACTTGACGTTTCTTTGTCTCCAAATCCTATGCGAACGACATACGTGCGCGACGAGATTTTAGCGAAACGTTTCGTTTTCAAGCGACGGAACACAATGACGCGAGGAACGAGCTGTCAACCGACTGGAACGACGGCCCGACAGCCTGCGATAAGGATAAATCGATGCAGAGGGCGATGTGGATCTTCAAGTCTACCCAACGCGAGCACGAGATCAAGCTGCGGATGCTACATATCGAACTGGAGCGCGCGGAGCTGCAGAAGCAAACCGCCGTCAACGAGCTGAAAACGTCCGAGCTCAAGAAGCAACTGATGCAGGATCAAGTCGAAGAGTACTACAGGTCCGAATGACTTTGACTCTAAATTACTCGGCAATTGACTCAACCGGCAGTATTGCTTGTAGCAAAAGTTCTAATTATATAATTCATTATCTTTTTCTTTTTATGTCGAACAAGAAAAAATTACTTCATCTATATTAACAAAATACAAATATTTCTTAATTGCGTTAATTGGAATTTGATCATAATCGCTCTGAGAAAGTAATTGCGTTTAAATCTGCGGAAGTCCACGATATTTCCGACACAAGCGCCACGATGCCACCAGTCGCGTGAGTTTTGCATTCTAAGAATAGCGTTTCGTTCATGACTCGGATATCGCTCAGCAACTTACCCCTGACGGTTTGCCAAGTCCTCGCTAGCCTTCTGATATCGAGTATTTCGTGATCGAAAAAAATGCAACGAGCAATTACAACGTTTTCGCGGAACATCTCTGCGTTAAGGTATCGAAAAAGCTTCGCAGCAAAGTCGAGCGATTTGTCGATTGTGCTTTTAATTCATGCTTCGTACCGGCGTTTTCCCATCGCAAACATAGATCCCGATATATTTATTCGCAGTAATATACCGATATCTCCTTCTTTTCGAACTTAGAAGTATAATCTTATCTTTATTAATATGAATAATCAAGTATTTTTTCAGTGCATTATACAATAAATTGGTGACATGACCTGAGTAAATGCTGTATCAAAATTATGTAATGGTTAGGTGAAGACATAACCCTTCTAAATATTTTATTTCTGAGCAAAGTTTCCTACAAATTTTGTCAGTGTCTCGTTATATTTGAAACGTACTTTGTTACAGTCAGGTGAGAATGAATGGAGAACGTGGTTCAGGTGCTGGCAAGGGAGGAGGTGGTGGTGGTACTATTCGTGAAGCTGGCGGTTCTTTCGGAAAAATGGAAGCTGCCCATGAAGACCAATACTTCTATAATCTGGTCGGTATATATTTTAACCATTTCATATCGACGATTTCATTTGTTTATTCGAGTCTTGAATAATCTTAATAAAGTACAAAGATTTATGATTTGAAATTTTATTTCAGCAAAAAGAACAGTTACAAAAGATGCGAGAGAGTCTGCATGACGAGATCTCATTCCACGAGGAACAGATTAAACGTCATCAGGAAGCTATAAATCGCCACAAAAAGCGGATTACGGATATGGAGCAAAAAGAGTGAATGAAAAAGTTACATTAGCGTGATACTCCCGATATCAGCGGCTTTACTATTAATTTCGATGTAAAGAAAATAGATCGAAAATAGTAGAACTAAGAGTATCACAGTTCTTTCATGTATAAACTGTTACATTACATAGATATTAAATACAATGCTCTTAATATATACATATATATGTTACTTAAATTGAATGGTATTTCCTTGAATATTGTATGGATCGCTTTTAGCAAGACTATCATACGATGTCGTCTTTGTATTTCAAGTGTCTGCAAGCAGCTATACTTGGAAATAAAACGTGTTTTTCATTGTTGCTTAACCTTGTCTTGGACATTGAGTCATTTTGAGGCGCGCCAATTTTGATGCGAGTTTGTTTCGTCAGTTTCATATAACCTCGTTAAAAGTATTTTCCGTTTAAAAAATAGTGAAAAATTCGCGTATATAAAGAGTCCATTCTGCATTAAATTTTGTTTGTCTCGCTACCGCGATGCTCCGACGTGTTTGCGGAAAAACGCGCAGATATGCGCTTAGGTGTTTAACTTAAAATATATTTAATTCGCTGATATTTCCACCGTGCTTTCCACGCTTTGAATTATGTTATTTTTCTAAGTGATGTAAAAATAACTTCCTCGCAGCTTTAGACATTTTGACGGAAGGAAGAAGCACGATTCGAAGAATCAGGCATCGTTCGGTGACGTTGCGTGTGAAACGGAATATTTTTACAAGCAGGTGACACAAATATTTTCGCAAAAATCAACGTTTCAGAGTCAAACAGTAGCCGCGACGTAGTAAGACGTTAGTGATAATCAGGATAGGAAACTGCTGAAAGTCGTCAAAGAGAAGACGCAAGACGAGGTGAAGCACATGCAGAGAGAAGTGCAGATCATGCGGAACAAAATCGAGGAATACAATCGCGGCATAAACGAGAATCTGAGATTTCTAAAGAGCCTAGAAAAAGATTTATCTGCCAATGACAAAAAAACCTAATGACAAGAAGATTAATCATGGTTCAGCGTTTTATCTTCATTTAAAAATTGTGATGTATGAGATCAAAATAAATAATTCATATTTTTCATTTTTTAACTTAATTGTCGTTTGACTTTTTTGACTGTCAGATTAAAGAATATTGATTTCGTTTCGCAAAATATTCGCGATTCTACTCTCTCCATTTCCATATTTCTTAAAATAAATTTTTAAATAATCTTAAAATCACTATAATAATTATATTGTTGCTTCTTCAATCAATATACTGTGATTGTGAATTTTAAATTCGCATCTGACTACCTTTTTTTATTTTCTTCATAAATTATCATTTAAATATTTACATAATTTTATTTTTTTTTTAAGTGCTGAAAGGTTTTCGGTGTCTCCGTGTCTTGATTTATTGTTTAACGCCAATTTATTTACATAATTTATTGCAGTCTATCCATTTTGAGATACAGATTTATGAGATGTTATATTTAACTGTAATATTTTTATGTCGTTAACATGTTCGATGTAATACATTACAATTAGTCATTCATTCGATGCATATATATATCTTCATTGTCTCTATAAATGATAGTTTTCATAAATCTGTTATCTCAATTTAAGATAAAAAATAGTTTCGGACTCACCAACATTGATGCGCAACAGCGGAGCTGAAGCTGCATTAATCTGTAACATACGGATGCGTCGAAATTAAAACAGTGTCCAAAACATTTAATATTTCAAAAGATAATTATTGCGCGCGTTTAATCCTTTGTTCGTATTTATACGTCGAAATAGTTGAATACATTTAATGCACCGCACATCGCGGTGATTAAGAATTAATATTCCAACAAACAAATCGATAAATAACTTACCCATGGTTGTTCCGCCGACGCCTGATGCTCCCCGGGCCTTCTCCTCCTCTCAGAATTTGCCATGTTGCTCCTTTGTTGGATTTCTCATATTTGCACAAAATTCACTCACATTACTAAACATCAAAACATAAAATCGTACGATATTTTGCCCGGCATTTCCCATGACGATTACGCGCAGCACGCGATTTTACTGTAGCGAGACGAAAGAATAACGCGAAGAGACGTTCGATCGCGAAACTACGAATCGCCGGCCGACGCTACTCCTTCACGGCACTCGCACAAGATTCACTCGCAAAGACTCGTTAGACACGATTACTCGTGCGTTAACTAAAACACATCGCGCGGCACTTTGTGCGACACTTCCAGCGATAATCACGCGCGATTCGCACTTGATTCTAGTCCGACGCGACGAATAACGCGAGAGTAGAGAATAACGCGTAACGGACGAAATTAAGATGGTGGACAAAATTAAACCGCGCGGCTAACTTCACGCGTGAGGAGCAGCTATCGCCGTGACGACGTGACTGTAGATACTACACCTGTTGCACCCAAGTGCAACTTCCGTCCATTTTCCGCGCTTGAATAGCGTACGTAATAATATATGCCGCGTTTGATTTTATTGTATACATGCAGTCTCAAATTAAGGATAAATATCCGAGGAATATGAAATATCCCGAAAATGCAGCTGTGCCGACTGCTCTCGCGATGGACTCTGCGACTCTTGTGAGTCTCGCGAAATATGCGCTCCGAAAAATTACCGATGTACAGACGTCGAATATACTATACGTTACGCGGTCGACAAGCGTTAAAAAATTGGATTATTACTTGTTGTACTTAGATATTTGCGGAAATTCATGCGTTACTCAGACATGGCAGTCAAAGTGTTAAGCGTAATAATTTCTTGCGTAATGAGATATCGCGATTGCTTAACGTTTGCATTAATTTCGACATTACATATCCGTTTCATCTTATTCATGCAATACCGTGTATTTCAATGAAATTTTTATCCAACTTGTTGAGAAATCAACTGATAAAACGACATTTAATTATTATTTAAAGATATTTTTACTTATCATATATATCGTATATATCTCTGATTTTCAACTACCGCTATTATTATTCGCGAATATCGTAGAAAGAAACGCATTTCACAGCGATATATAACATTATCGCGTCGTAAGAGCACGTACGCTCGTTTACGTCCGTACGATAAATTTGCAGGAATTTAGCAGCATCGCTTAGGGCTGATCACTAGGGCATCGATATCGCGCATTTAAAATTGCCGTTCTCTTCAATTACTCTCGGGGGATTTATCGAGATCGTGAAATTAGATTCGGGGCCTAACGTGACAATCTCGGCGCGATCCAATCACGATCGCGCGATCCGTTTCGGAAGGCGCATTCGTAATCGGCGCCAACGAATCGAGTTGGCGCTACGCTGACGCCGCGCCGCCGCCGCCGCGACTCTATTCGTCCATGGCAGATGACGCTGCGCGCGGGCGCGGCGCAGCGAGGCAGCATGGCGGCCAGTCGGGTCGGTCTGGTAGCGGGCGATCGTCGCGCCGCCCAGTGTCTCGCGGTTCATCGATCAGTGTGGTGTGTGTCGCGCGTTGTTGTTCCGGGAGATCTTTTTTTTTCTCCCCTCTCCCTCGAGTGATTCGTCCGTCTCCCGACGTTTATCACGGGTATACTGCCCTCGCGCCGTCGTCTTACGCGGAACGTCGTCTCGCGCCTGCCGCCTTCCACGTTCCCCGTGAATTCGTGCGCGTGCATACGGGACGGGCGCCGGGCGAGCGGGGCCCATCGGGATCACGGGATAGAAAGATGCGACTAAGGATACACTGGATACTTCTGGTTAGCACGGCCGTGGTGATCCTCGCGGGATGCGACGCCGCTACCGAGGTAGGTTGTGTCACTTGGACACGCGGCCGCGATGCGGCACGAAAGGCGAGACGAGTGGCGAGGAAGAGGAGAGGCGGTCGTCTCGCGCTCGCGTCCGCGAGCGGCGAGGCGAGATCTCGCGGCGAGAGGGACGCTCTCCGCTTCGTTTTCCCATTTTTCTTTTCGCGCGTGTCACGTCGCACGGCGAAGACACGATCAGAGGCAAAAGCGTGCCTGCCTTTCCCTCCGCGTTAAGTGTTACGCCGCTATCGAGGCGCTCTCGCGTTCTTGGCGTCTCGTCGAGCCAGTGGTGTTCAAATCGAGGCCCCTCGAGTGCGCCGCTTCGCGTCGGAGTCGGCGGTTCGCAGTTTCTCTTTCGCGCATGCCATTCGCTCTCTCTCCTCGTCCGCCGTTCCGTTTTCGAGAAACGGCGAAACTCTTGAAAATTCGGACGATCTCGCCCCCTCCCGCTGCTTCAAAGGACGCGCGCGCCCGTTTTCGAAAACAAACGCCATTTCGGAGCGACGTCCGTCAAACGAGCGCGCCGGGCTGGAAAATGACACGCTTCGCTCTTTCCTTCTCTCCCTTTCTCTCCCTTCGCGAACTTTTGTTCCAGTATCAAGTAGACGTTCACGCCGGGGGAGTTGCGCCAAAGATCGAGTTTATCCCCCCGATAGCGCCGTAACGAGGGCCTCCGCGTTGTTAGTTCCGTTACTAAGAAACTTTGAAAAGAATCGGAGCAAGTTCGGCGCGCGCAATCTTCGCGATTCGCTAATGAGTGGATTTTGAAATTAACGTTTGGGCGCGCGCGGTCTCCGAACGAACGAGTCGTACAACGGATGCCAATTACGTCGTTTGTTTCTTGTTAATGTTTTTATCGTCAAAATTCCCGCGGCCGTTCGTTAATTAGCAAGCGAGAATTCTATATTGTGAAAACTCGCGCACGTTTTTTGCGTTACGCGGAATAATGATCGTTGTAATAACGGTCGCAGCGTAATTCGACGACGACGTATACGCGTGCAAAATATTTGTAACGTTCTGCAGCGCCGGGTTTTTTTACGATATGCGTTGACTAATGGCTAGGATAGCAATTTATAAAGGTGCACCCAGTGTATCGATTCAACAAGATATTCGACCAGTTTTATCGTTACGTTAACGACGCTCGCGCGCCAAAAGCATTTCGTCGAAAAAAAGGAAGAGAAACAAAAATAAAAACGAAACGCCGCGTTAGATTTTATTATTGCCGAGTGACGAGAGAGAAGCGATCCTGGAGCGCGTCGATCGCGTATCGCGAAACAGCTTTGTGGTAACGGCGGACGGATCGGGAGAGCAAGGGCGTAACGTGTCAAATTTCGTGACCGCGAGCTTCGCGCAACGTGATTCGATGACTCTTTTACGACGCTCGGACGATTCGCCCGAAAACATTTAGAAACGTCTGTCGATGATTAAAGTTGCTCGTACCTCGAGTTACGATCTCCCGAAGAGGAGGGTCCCTTCTTTTCGATCGCTTCGGTCTCTCCGTCGAAAAAAATATTGTCTCGCGAGAAACGGAATTCGACGCGAATAATTTCGGAGAGAAAGCATTTCGGGGTTCTCTCGTTTTCTCTTTATCTCTCTTTTCGGCCGAGCATAAATAAATCCCATACACCGCGCTTGCACGTAGCGTAGTTACATTTTACAATTGCCGCGAGGACCTTTGATGCGAGCGGCGGAAGGAGAGGAGAGAAGGGTCGCTAACCGAAAGGTCGGCTGGTTTTAGCGGCCGATGAAATATCGCCGGTTACAATCTCGCTGTCTTCGCGCGGAAAATGCTTCCCTCGGTGTCGCGAGTCTCCTTGCCGCCACGCTTAATCGTAAAAAGAGCTTACAAATCGAGGTATTGGTGTTCGACTTGCGAAGTGCCGTTATGTATTGTACTTTGCTTCGAATATCGTTCCACAGCACCAAATTAAATTTCTAAATTTCTTTTATAAGTAATTGATTTTTCTTGTGTTTTTCCTTTATTATGCAAACTGTTTATGTTGAGTAAATAAATGAATATTAGTAATAAAATGATTAATTTTATAAAATTAAACTGTCTTTTTAAGTGAATATTTTAACAGCGATACTTACTCTGTGATTGACGAGTATATACTCGTCATCGCTTCATTTTTGCGACACATTTAGATGCACACTTTGAAAAGGGGTCAACACAATTAACTGATTAATAGCAGGCTCGTTATCAATGTGCTTTCGATGAACGCTTCGTCAAGTTAGCCGAAAATCGAGACTCCGTTGTATTCTTCGCGAAATCTTTTCCTGTGCAATTAGTGCAAGGTAATGTGACGCATTTCCACGCGTCCAATATCGAAATACAATACATTCACGAAATCCTCTATTTGTTTTCCGTGATTCGTTGGATCGCGAATAGATCGTTATGTGTGTGTATGTGTACGCGCGCTAAATTGCTTCCCGGACTTCCAAACAAAGAAATGTCAATAGGTGACTGGGGTTCGTTCCGCGAATGCCCGTTTCTTGTTATCGGAGAATGGATATACGAATAGCAGACGTTGTACGGTAAATAAAGATCTCGCTCGGCGAGATGAGACCTCGGTGCGGTTAAAACGACGCAAGTCCGCGATGAGCTCGGCGGTCAGTCGATGGTACATTTAATTTCGCGCGGTGGCTTGTCGCGTATTATTTCGGGAAAAGCCGGAAGCTGCACGCGCGCGTGCCGCGCTTTTGACGAGCGGGATCGAAAAACCATCTTGAAGATAGCGATCTCGCTTTTCTCGCCGGAAGGAACACCGATATATGACGATGACGATCCACAAACGATGGACATTAATGGCCTTTTACGGCGACGCCTGACCCGTCCGTCGTTAGATCGTGGCTTGTAGGTGCACGTTGGTCAAGTTACGTGTGTGCGTGTGAAGAGAACGAGGGCATGTCTTTCGATACGACGGTGTCAACCGACCTGATGTAAGTGTTGGCGGCGTTCGCTCTACGCCTTTCCTCTCCATCGTATATACGAATCGATAATTGATAGACGGCAGGGACAGCGGTGTCGCGTCGTCGTCGTCGTCGTCGTCGTCGTGTCGACTTTGCTCTCCGCTCTCTCTGCGAGCAAGAAATTAAGTTTGATTGATATCGTAACGCGGTATCGCAAGACAGTTTCATCGGGAAATTGCGAGCGATCGAGCATCAAGTGGATTTTTGTGGTATCGATAACACGTGGTTCGGTCTCGTTAATTATTCATCCGCTAATATCATAGAATACATAACACGCCGATTAATGTACAACTTCGCTAGATTCATTTCGCCCGGCAACTCCACGGTCAAACTTGCTCGGTTTGCCAAGTAAATCGAGACGGATTCTATTTACCTTGGCAAACCTCATTGTTCCCATCTTCGGTTACGGTATAAATTTTACGCAATTACGTTAATGCGCTTCGAGGGACGATACCCCGTTGCGACTGATATAACGAGGGAAGTAAACGCATGTACCTCCTAACTGATATTCATAATTATATTAAATTATATTATTTGAATTATATTAAAGTATTTCAAGTTTTTGCTCACGACGAGCTTATTCAAATATTATTGAAACTTTTTTATTTTCGTCAGTACCGCGTAGCGCTATTTCGTCAAGTTTCTAGGATGGTTTAATTGATACTTGAACGCTATATGTCTTGTACATGTATCTCTCCCTTCCCCCGAGTATCCGGTAGTTTGTGGGACAAGTCGTCGTTAAAGGGTGTCTCCTTATTTGGTCCGTTCGTGTACGTGAGGAGGAATCTTAATTCGTGCGACTCCTCGATAAGACGCACTCGACGACAAATCCGGAATCTCGCGTAGAAAAATCGATCGTTTTACCCACCAACATATAAAGTTGAGTTCGCGGATATGCATGTGCTTTTAACGTATTGCAAAATAGTGTTTTAAAAGATAAGAAAATTGGAACACACATACTGATTAATGGAAAACAGGTTTCTATAATTGCTTCTCGCTAGCTTTAAAAAAAAGATTGAATTATATTTTATCAAAACCGAAAACACCGCTTTCTTCGTAAAATTTATCGAGAAATATCGCGCGATATCTTTGAAATTCCGTACGACAAGGTAGTTATTAAATGATTTTTGCTGCGCTTAACGATACGTTGGAAAAAGGATCGCAAGTGGGTCGACTTTATACCTCAAATAATCGCGGGGCTCGCGGCGGCACGCGACTAACGGGGAAAAGAGAAGCTTCGGGAGGAAGGAGGAGGTGAAGGAAATATCGGGGTCAGACGGTAATTTTCGTATGAGATTCAAGTATTTTACGAGCGCCGCCCATTGAACGCCCACGAGCAAAGCTCTCGAGAAATCTGGGTTTTTTTCCCCCTCGGTCTATATTTCGCAAAAATTTCCCGTGAATATGTATTCTGATAAGCATTCGCATAATGATTTCCCTCTAATGGATTTCCTTCAATGCGCTACATGTATTATACGTGCTTTGAATTTAACTATCGGTCGATCAGTCTTGTTTAATATTTCCATTAAATTCCGGCTCGCGGATAGAGAGAAAGCATCACGATTCATACATTATATAATATTATATCAACATGCGCGAGCACGTACACATGAATAAACGAAGATAATAAAAAGTAAATAGATGATAAAGCAGCTTCTCAATAACGGGACATTGAATGAGAGAATCCGTACGATACGTGGAGAGGGAGGATAAACCTTCGGGATCCTTTCTACATCCTCGTTATAGTGCATCCCATCGCGCTTCGTCTCACTTCGGGTCTCCGCGTCTTGAGTTCCTTTGAAATAAACTCTTCTTCGTTGTAACGATACTGTGTTTCGCGCGCGTGATCGAAATGATTCTCTGTAAAAAGTAATATTATATATTGCACACGGGCGCGCGTTTCTCCACTTTGGAAATGGTATGTCATCCGAGCGTCGAAACCACCGATAAAGGCGAACCACATCAAAGGCAGTTTAGGTAAAGAGCGTTATCGGATACTTACTTAGGAATTAATGTAACCAAAGTGTGCGCCACCTATGTACGCGATGCATACGAGTGCGACGAGTGCAACGATCGAACGGCGTAATTGCAGCGATGAAAATTTATATTATACGAGTACATAAATGGAAAAGCTAAATTACTCGTATAACAAATTAATGACATAATAATTAGCAATTGCCAAGTTAATTAAAACCATGTCGTCTTTTTTTCTATTTTATAAAATGAATTATTGAATAATGATAACTGCGTTTCATATTTTATATATATATATATATATATAAAATATGCGCCCCCCCCCCACACACACACACACAGAGAGAGAGAGAGAGAGAGTATACAGAATTTTATTAATGATATTTATCAATGTGTCTTTTTTTATGCTACATTATATATAATATATATTTCGGCGGTTTATCATTTCTAGCATACAATTTAAAACTATTCAAGCTTCAAGCTTTAGCTTTTGTGACAAAAGGCTTTAGGTTCATTGTCCTCTGACGAGGACGAGTCATTTTCTTCGTGAACCTTATTCCGTTCTTGCCGTCATACTTTAATCTGCGGTTCCTGAAAGCTCCTTCTGCTCTCGGTAAGGTCGGACTTTCGTGGATCTTGCTCGTTTCTTACATACACGTACACACAGATAGGGATTGCCACACTTCACATCCTCGCTTGAATTCGCAGTCTAAAAGTCGCCGGTAGTACCAGGAACCCTTCTACAATCCACCCGCTACCGTCTTAGAAAGGGTGGCAAGCGCGCGAGCGTCTCGTGGAAATTGGCTCGTTACTCTTCAGTTTTCGCAGGCTTCCGAGCTTCTCCGGACCCAAAAAAACTTTCATCCATCTTGCTCACGCTGTCGCACGGGCGACAAGCTTTCCTCCTGTATACTTTTTCAGCTCTTCTTTTTGGGAGTTTTTAAGCTTTCCACAACGCGCGCATTCCTTACTTTCCAAGCTGGCAATTCCTCTTCGCGACGGAATGACGTTCGAGGGCTATGATCCGTATTATGAAGAATTTACCTTGAGCAAAGTACATCTGTACTAAATTCTGTTTTTGATGGACGCGCCTAATAATACCTGCGATCCAGTTTAGGATCATTCTTACGCTAATTACGTTTGATTTTTACGCTCGGCTAAAATTCGTATTTCGATAAAGCGATGATCCAAAAGAATTCGTCCAATTTTGCTGGAAAATCCGAACGCGATGCCACGAATGGCGAATAAAGCAATCGCGCGGCTTTGATTCTAAATAATTTGCCTGAAACTAATACAATGTATACTCAAACGCGCTTAATGCATATTTATGCGACAGATCCGGCGAGCGTTACGTTTTGCATATCGCCGGCTATCATCGCGTTCCCTTATCCGTCTACCTATTGAGTTTGGTACATCAAGAGGTGACTTTAAGCGTTCTTTGGGGGATGTCGAGATGCGAAATTAATCAAACGGCCGACGTTAAGATGGATTACAAGACGCCGTTCAACTTTTCTTCCTGCGCCTGTCTTTCATTTCTCGCGTCTTCTCTTTCCATTTAAAAAAATGAAAAATTGAATCGCGTCGATAATAATTTAATTTGTTGTTAATATTAACTATTTTACATTGTGTCTTTATTTGTATATGGAAATCTTAACTTTTATGTTCACTCGTTTCGTGCATCTCTTTTAAATAGCACTTGCAATTATATTCTCAATTTCAGCTCTTCGCCAGATTAGGAGATTTCTTCGTCACGTTTCTCTTTCTCATCGATTTATAAATCCGACTGATAAAATTTGAGGATATCGATATCCCCGTGTTGCAGTCTCGATAGAATGTTTCAGATATTTTCTACCGCGACTTCCACCTCATTCCACGGTGCCTTCCTTTCTTCTCTTCTATCTCGTTTTTTTTCTTCTTATTTCGTACACGTATCTCGACGGTTGCCAATTCAGGAATATACCTTGGAGTTTATATAGCTCTAATACACCAGGAAATTCCTCGTTATACAGCGACTCGTCGTCGGTACCGGTATTATTATATCGGCAATAATTCCGATTCACGGAGCTTTTCTCTCGCTCATTCAATTTCAATTCAGTTTAGCTTCTCCTTCTCTCTTATCCTTCTTTTACTTTCTTACTTCCTTCTTTCTCTCCGTTCTGCGATAGTCTGTTTCGCGGTACGACCGACAATTACTCGTATCTCTCCTTATGAAATCTAACCGCCTACGACCTTCCACTTCTAGATAAGGATAACTCGCCTCGGTGCACCGGGATTCTTCGGATTTTCTCAAGCGGAACAAAAACGGAGGAAGTGATTTTCGATTGCTTGGCGTAACGCCGACAAGTATGTTTTGATATCATTTCATTTCGCTAAGTGTTCGTAGGCGGAGAACCAAAATATGTGCAATGTACATTCATATGTGCAAAATTGTGCCAGGCAAGGCCTTTCTCGTCTGAGAACACGATAGCTTATTTGTTCTTTATAACTTTATAAAGTTTTTACTGATTACATGTTTATTATGGGGATAAGATATATTTATACGCACGCATTTGCGCATGCATGTGAATATATCTAGCTTGTACGCCAGGACGGACGAAACTTTTCTTCGTTGTTCCGAAAGTTCGTCAAATAATCGACGGTCTCGGTTTTTCTTCAAAGTAGATATTCCTTGCTTTAAGAGGATGGTTCCGGGATGCGCAAATATGCTTACTAGACAACCAGGCGAAACTTGAAGTTTGCGAGTCGCATTGTTATTCCGCGCAATTCAAATAAGAATTGAAAACTGAACTGCCGAAGCGCGCTCTTTCGCCAACTTTGCCATTGTAATGTAATTGCGAAATGCTGCCGGACAGGCAGTCGCGATGTCGCCGTAAACTTTTCTTCTTCAGCAGAGGATGCTACGTTTTCTCCTTTGTCCAGTCAGTGGATCTATAAGATAGTTTGAATTACTTTGAATCTCGGCAAACGCGCGGTAGTCAAATCTGATTGATTTCGTATCGGCCGTATACAAACTGTTTTTTATATAAACTTATTTTATCACGATTATATACAATCGCACATACATATATATGTACATATATAGAGTTTATGCATTTCTTTCGAGCTATTCAACTAGAAGAACTAGAAGAACGTTTGACGGTTTCGAGAAAACGAGGCTAATCGCCTTTCTCTTGGATGTGCTCCATCCCGCAGCGTAACTTGGAACGTCCGATAAGTCTCGTCTCGAGAGAACATCCATGTTTGGTACAGTCTACCCACCTCTATCCTCTCCACGAACACTAGTGCACCCACTCGCGCCTACGCATGGAAAGTCGCCACGTCGTGTTGCGTAAATACATTACGTACGTTTAACCCGCGCATACATGTGCAATGGTCACGCGTATTGGTGACCCTCGGAAAGGGAACCGAGCCGAACGAGGCAGCGCGCACTTCTAACGGTATCATATCAGGTTCTTTGGAAGCTACAGACGAATAATTAACGTTACTGCATATACGACGAGTACAAGTTGCAGATACGTGAATGCTTGATTGCAAATTAAAGTAAAGCTGTTGATTTCATATGAAATTCCGTTTGGTAGTATTCAGGATCCATTTTTTTCATTTTATTTTACGATCCTTTTTACTTGACATTATAACTATAAGTTACGTTAAATCGATGCGGCTAATAATAATGCGCGACCTCACTATGACGCGAATTCATTAAAGTTGATGTAATGCATACGATGACTAACTGTGATGACTGTACCTTAACTGATAAATAAGTGAACTGTGATCATCATCAATGCTATGCGTTCATCCATCTTGTGATTTCCACACGGTGATTTCATATCAGACTCCTTTGTCTCGTAGAGTAAAGAGCATTTATTTTGTACTTGTTATTTGTATTTTGTAATATATTTAAACGCGACAGTTATATTTTGATCGCAATGCGAGTCTACCGGAAGAGATCCGATGGTTCGATATGTGGGTGAACTTTCTCGCTTCAACAGCCATACCTCGTCCAAGCTGAATACGCGAGAGGAGCTGCACGCATTAATTAAATTAAATGTATATGGATGATTGAAGACAAATCGCTTTTATTACGTAGATGTATATATGCGCTAAAATTATTGTGACTCGCTAGAGATTTTAATTTTGCTGTTCTCGTTTCCGTGGAGTCAAGAGCTATAAAATATTTTGTTTTTAAATGGTAGAGAGCGCGCCGTGGATGCTGGGCACCCTTGGCGCGATTTTAAGCGCGCACAATATGTTTTGACGAGAGATTAACGAGACTGTCTCCCGCACATTCCTGCTGCACATAGGGAAGGCTCGTTACACGAATACTCTCCGGCTTTCCACTTCCTCCATTTCTCTCGTCATCCCGTCGTCGTACCCTTTCCTCCCATTTCTCTCTTTAACTTTTGCCCGCTCCTCCATATTCCATTCCGGAGTTTCCGTTCCTCTACAACCTTTCCCCTTTGTCACGTACACCCACGGATATAATTAATTTCAGTGTATCTGGAGCATAGAGGACGGGTGAGCGGGCGGGTGAGTCAGGATGCGTATTGTTCCTTGACTCTTTCATCCTTTGTGTCCTTTGACGAGATCCTCGAATCAACGATTCTAGAACTGTAAGGCGAAATGAATGTACGAGTCGAGATAAGTGTACATATCGCGATCGCAGCCCTACCGATTACCGTTCACGCCGCTTACCACGCGGAATTGCGTTTTATTGAATCGCCTCTTCTCCTTCCGGCGTGTTTCTTGCATCCGCTCTTGCGCGAGCGTCGCGAGGTTGCAGTTACGGTGCCCTTATGCGCGAGAAACTCTCGATGAAGTCGCCGAGAACTGTCGTAACTTTGTTTGCCAACGCGAACTTGTGGTGTCGCGGGCGTTTCTTCTGATTCTGTCGCTTAATGCAGCCGGCACCCACCTCGCTTCGCTACGTTTTGTCAAATCTCTATAAAAAAATGATAATAGCCCGAGGCGTAATGTGAAATAGTCCGAGATATATTTGCGAACGGAATCGTTTAACGCGATCGTGGTACACGATGCGGAGGCAGCGCCGGCAGTGGTATGGGTAGACTTCATGAATTATACCGTTATGCGATGTTGTATAGTTATCTGTCGCGTCTCGTAATATTGCGTTCATTTTATTCCACGATTCGTCAGTCTGCGTGAGTGCTTTTCTCGGTACTTGAACGATTCCTCTTTCTTTACTCTCCGCTTACTCTCACTTTCTCTACTTTGCTTTATGTATATTTTATTATTACCCGAGGCTATTATACGAGACAAATTTTCCAGACGGCATCACGCCGTTAAACGAAGTACGTATGAATTTTCGAAATCAACATAGTTCTTTTAGATGCCGCATGTACGATTCGCGCAAGCTCTAGATTTGTGCAAGGATCTTGTGAAACGATCTTATCACGATCTTATGTATGTAAAGCTCGTGTTTGCGCGAGGTTCTTGTTCGAATTTGCGATTCTGTTGAACATGCGAGGATATTAATACGAGATCTTTACACACGCGAGGCTCCTCTGATCCAATGGAACGGTCGACCGTTCATCTTAGAGTCGATAGAATCGCCCCCCCCCTCTCTCTCTCTCTCTCTCCCTCTCTCTCCACCATCGCCACTCCTGTTCCCGTTTTGGTTGATTTTTTTTAAGCACTGAATTTAATGACTTGAATACAGTTGGCCGTAACAGACTACTAATTCAACATGCATTGACTGACTGGCACAACGGTCTCATTCAGATGCAATGATGACCTTCGCGAAGCTGGCTGAGAAACTGATGTCTTTTTTTTTAGAGTAGTCTGTGTGGTAGCTTGCGCGAAAACGTATCTTGCATTAATTATGTATTTTGCATGTTTGCATTTTATTATTTTATGATTTATAAAAGAGAATATATTTGATTGGATCATGAACACATAACTTTTGACACGAAAACAAGTACCCTTTTTTTGACACCTTGAGCCGCTCTCTGATAAATTTGAAATCATTTTCAAGTTTCATTAATCGAATTATTTAGAGAACATTGTATTTTGTCAGTATCAGAAATTATTTATGTCTCAATTCAATAATAACATAGGCGTGAAATAAAATCGATTGAATGTCGGATGCTACGAATGAAATATTCTTGCAAATAGGATAATCCGAGTGGAATGGATCGGGTGTGGATCGGCCGTATTTTTCGTATATTTCCACGAGAGAGAGGACTCAGTTTTTTGATATTGATATTTGCATAACCCGATACGTATCTTATTGATCAATCGCGCGGAAAAGCTGTCCTTGTTCATCACGAAAGACTTTGCAATTATGTAATGGTCTACGCCAAGTACCATCGATAATGAACGGAATCCAGCGATTGTCGAGAAATCGGATCGTCGAACGTGATTGAGCATTCGAGAATAATCGCGCTTGGCTGTCGCCCATTAATTTATCGAACATAAAGGCGAACTTACGATGTGATAGTCAAAAGTGCAAAAAGACAACGATTTGAGTATACAGTACGCGCATTAACGATCTCGTAATTCCATTGGCAAATTCGAGAAATTCATGAGCTTTTGAAATGTGTATGTGTGGGGGGGGGGAGGAAGAGAAGTTTGTTCAACGTTTTCCGTTAAGTAACAAACAAAATGCTAAGGTTTCGAGACTTGGAAACTTTGGCACGAATCTGTACTTTGCACTCGCTTTACTTCTTCGTTTCTCGCCAGACGAGGATAATTAGGCGAAACGACGAGGGAAACGGCGGATGAGGGGTGGGACGAGCGTAAGACAAAATCGCTTCGCATATATTTTAACTTCAAAAGACGCGACACGACGAAGGAACTGCGAGATACAACAAGGCGGAAACTAGATGGGACTCCGAGACTTCGCGGAATATTGCAGCGCAAATATTGTCGGAATAGTCGGAAATGGGACGAGCAATGTCGGATTTATAAAAAAACGTCCCGATACTCTCGCGAACTTCGGAAAGGATTACGTGAAAAATGCATGACGCTACAATCGTTTTCGCGCGCGCGCGAGCTGATGAGGCCGGCGCTCTCCTCCTTTGGAAGCTGCGTTCTTTCTCCCCATCCCGGTTTCCGCTTCACCGATCCGTGCGATAATTATCACAGGAACGAGGAATTGCGCGATGAAAGGCAGGTCGAAGGGAAAGAGGGGTAAACGTACAAAATGAATTCGTATGCGTGGTAAGAGCGTACGCCGGCGCCGGCGCCGCCGCCACCGCTGCCGCCGAAGAGATATTGATAGAGCCGGTGCAGTTATTGGGAAAACGTGCCTCTCAATATTGCAGTCTATAATTGAACGCCATTGCCACGTCAACGGAAATAGAATAGAAATTGCTATGGAAATGGCTGCGCCACGCCGCGCCGCGCCTCGCCGCCGGTTTCTTCTTCGATTAAGTGCAAGCGTGCTCGCGGCCAGGCCGTGCTATCGGTCTATTCAAACTTGTGCAATTTTTATAATAATGTTAGAGCGAGACGTAACGCGTCCACCGTATATGCGGGGAAACTTTAAAAGATCATTTCTCAGCGCATCCGTAAGAAGTATGGTTTTCCATGCACGTTTCTTTTCAGCCTTATAAGATTTTAAAGCGATCTTTGGGCGGGTTTTTGTCTTTCTTTTTTAACTTCTTATTTACGTTTATATCTTACATCGTTCTCTCTCTTTTTGCGTTAGGTAAATTAACGTCTTACGCGGAAGGGAAATTGAATTTTCTTCGTGGTATACTAGCAAAAGGCGTAAGTAGCAGTCTTTGAAAGGCCATGTTCGCTACGCGCCGTAACAATATTTGACGTGAAAAACCCATTGTTTGCGAATAAAAATTGTTGCTAACCGGTGATGCGAAATAAAATTTAACGACAAAACGTTGTGATCCACCCTGAAAAATACATCGCGTCGGCCGATGATGGTTGATCGGGGAAAATTCACCGCTCGCGGATGAAAAACTGACGGCGTCGCCATTGGCTGTAAACAAAACATAGAGATAATTCGTTTCGTCATCCGCGATCCAGATTATCGATATATCTCGCGATTTTTTACAGAGCACCATCGATCTGTAATTCTATCGGTGTAACAATGACATTCGTCCATGCTGATAGACGCATTTTTTTTAAGCATAAAGAAGCGAATGCGAGAGATCAAATGTATCGCGCGTATGTAACAAAAGTATAAAAGGTTGCGACTAAATTATGTTTTATTTATCAAATCTTTTTCCACAACAGAAAACAGGAAATTACACACACACACACACACGTGTGAGAATTTTTTTGCTTTCCTCTGATGCTCTTAATGCACATTATTTTGTTGGCTTGGGTAATGAAATCGCCTTACCCGGCCTTCCCAACCTCTCGCCTTATTTCTCCCTTTCGTCCTCTTTTGGTCGTAAAATTGTTCCGCCAAAGTGGTCCGTGGCAGTTTACCGAACGATCGTAACTGCTTACCTCGGCTCGAGAATTTTCCATCGACGGGGGAGGAGGCATAGTGGAGAAGTGCTCGTCCGTTCTTCCTTCGATATTTTACCGCGAGAGTCCACGCGATTATCGTTTTTCTCGGTCGAATAGACCAGTCACCGCCGGCCGCGTCCTTCCGTTTTACTCCGAGATCCTTCAAGAGGAAGGAAAAATTCGAAATAAGCGCGAGAAGAGCGCGGACGGAATATGCAGCATCGAGAAAGGAAAATTTCCGCTTCGCGTTGCGTTGCGAAGGCTTCGCCGAAGGAGACTAACGCGCGGAATTGAATTCGTTCTTTTGCGTCCTTCGAGATGAGATTTCGTTCCGTTCTCGACATTCGAAGAGTTCGAGGTAAGAAGATCTTTCGGAGAGAGCTTTCTCGCTATTTTTCTTGTTTAATAGCGGTGCGTCATTTCCGTTACGATGTTGAATCCCATAGCGGATACATCTTCGCGTATCTCGCACTTTGATTACAAATCTTGCTACTGTTTTTGATAAGATTTTGTGTCGCGCAACTGAGATGTATTATCGGATATCGATAATTTAATATTGTCTGCTAATGACAAGATACATATAGCGCGATTACTGAAAAGGCGCGCGATTACCGTGAGAGAAGAATATGATAGGAATCGTGAATGAAATCGGATTGGCGACGATAATATTGCTTCATCTTTCGATCGGTGCGACCTACATTAATTCAAGCGACAGGCGTAAACGCCAATATCGAAGAATCTCTTCGTCGGGGTTCGGACGAGGTCGTGGAGACGCGGCAAATAGAATGCGCATTTATATTGCTCGTACATCGCGGAGTTACCAGGAATTTCCCATTTTGCAGACGATCTTTAATTGACCTCGCTGCATTTCGTAATAGTTTGCGTCGATGTCATGTTATTTGTGCGTAGATGCGCTTGTCTGCGTGTGCATGGATACGGGAGGGCAAAGTTTATCTCGATGCATCGAGTTTTTAACGAAATCAGAAAGTGTCGCCTGCGATTTCGCTTCAGATTTATGACTTGCCCTGTTTGACGTCGCTTAAGCTATTTTTGATAACGAATATATATTCGGGCAAATCGAAACGACTCGCAACGATTTATTGGAAGAGAGTGCGTCGATTATACTTCCTCGAAGTAAATATCGTGTGACTTGTATACGTGGTTAAATCATTATTATTAAATCTTGTAGTATTAAATCTTGATGACATTATTAACGTTGACATCTTTAGATTATTTATACGTTACAATGTTACGGACTGCGATGGCCAAGTTAACGAAGCGCTTTATTTTCAATTTATAACGCTTTCCCACGGCTGAGCTTTGCTCGTTAATCGCAAGGTTCATTTAATTACGGCGAAATGTTAAACTTGGACGTAATTGGGAGGACTGCGGCACTCGGACGACGACGCTTCTCTCCCTGTTTGTTCTCTTGGTGGAGAATATTACACAGTTCGAGTCGCGTTTTACCTTTGGAGTCTGCTGGAATGTCCCTCTTTTTCCCTACAGATTTAAAACGGAATTTTCAATCTTTCCGGAGAGATTTCTATAGAGACAGACGCGCCTCAGAATATTTCATAAAAGATGCATTTTTATATTTTTTCTTTTCCTAGTGAGAATCACTCCGACAAGTTGACGAACTGGTCACTATTAAAAATGCAGATTCTCATATTTTATACGTAAATATAAGTAGGATTTCTAGATGTGTAAAACTCTTTACGTTTCTAGAAAATTAGATCTCTGAATGTTCGAGCTGTTGATCGCTATTGGTAGTATTCATTTTTAGTACAATCAATATGCAAGCGCATGGAAGCGCGCATTTTGCGGTATCCCGTCGACGGAATATCTGCGATTCTGGGGTAGAAGGCATTCGACATCACGTATGCGCATGATTGCATTCGATGGCGCAATATGGCCTGAGGTATTCCGATATTAGAACGGCAATAAATTAATAAAAGATCATCTGCCAATTAAATGAGGAAGACTCAATTTCTCTTTTCCCGAACATCCGTTTGACTTATATTTTTTCAAGATTAATAAAGTTTCAATTTGCTTGCGCATCGCGACGAATATGAAGATGTCCTTGTTACATATTCCGTCAAGCAGCCGCTGATTAATGATCGACATACGAATTATCTGGAACAGTCTAATCGATATTATTATCGGAGAATACACTGCTTATTCGTGCGATGTATCGTGCCAAATCTTCATCTTCCCGCGGGCAATTCTACGATCCTTGTACAAGTTATTTGTCGGAACGTATTGCACGTGACTGCGACTGCTATTCGGAGAGTCTCGCCAACATTGCCGTAGACCAGCTCGGGCAATTTTCATTTAGACTTCCGGCCTGCGTCCCAGACTCGGCAGGAATTCCGCCCCCGTTGCCTGTGGAATTTATCGTAAACGGAAATTTTCCGAGACGCGATGCGAGGATATTAATTCCCGAGTGTGCGCCGTTAATGCGTCCGCGAATGTCCCGTGTGTGGCGATGTTGATTACCAATAACGTTTCGTTGCATTTTATCTTGCGGTAATTAATATTACGAGTCGACATAATCCACTATACGCGTTGCAATAAACGATTTGCGGCGTATATATGTGTACGTGCATCATGTAGCAACCAATGGGCAAATTATTTACGAAAACACTTGCGAATCTGTGCAACGTTCGACAATAATTTGATATCGACGTGGCTTAACGTGGTTTAACAACGCCCACTAATTAAATTAAGGTAGTCATTTGCGCGAGATAATGCGATATACTCAGATACGAAATGTTTTAAACATATAGGATGCTTTTAGGAAATTAAACGTTTTTTGAGAGAGAGAGAGAGAGAGAGAGAGAGAGAGAGAGAGAGAGAG
>JANQDE010000009.1:3341501-3365341 GCA_037157785.1 Cephalotes varians
GTGTGTGCGTGCGTGTGTGTGTACACATACACATATATATACACGTTTTTAAAGCACCGAAGGAATTTGTTCAAGTTTGTTCCGATTTATTTATGAAATGAGATTTATTTTAGGAAGTGTGAAAAGAGAGCAAAATAGATCGATTGCATTAGCATCCGAAACCTTCGTACACATCTGTGGCTTCTATGCGCTTCTATGCGCTATGCATAAGATGCATTTTTCATTTAGATTCGTATGCTTTCTCGTATGACATTTCGACTAATCGAATTCTCGCATTCCGCGATTTCCTCCGCGCGTAAGACGAATTGAAAAGCACAATTGCCGCGAGTGAAATTATCCGAAAGGTATTATCGATTTTTTTTGAATAACCTCGTCGAGTGACGAAAATTTTTACGTCTATTCATACTCGATACGAAACGTGTCGATTGGCATATGCACACGATATTTTTTTCTCTGAAAAATTCAGCTCGCACGTCGTATGTGGTTTCAGGTACATAAAATAATCGTCGAATTTGTCACGACGTTAGAATTATTCCCGGTACGAGGATACAAATTAAAATCTCGCGGAAACGCTCGGCAAAATTGAATAAACGGTCGCGTGAGAATCGCGGCGCGTCGAGGAAGAGTACAACTACGATGACAACGACGACTATGACGGGCGACGAGCGACGAGGAGTAAGAGGGGCGATTAATTTTCTTGCTATCTACTCCACCTTTACTCCTCGACCTCTGGGGAGCTCCTTTTATACCTTCTCCCTTTTTCGTTTACTCTCCCTCGCGTAACGTCAACTTTCATTCTTTACGTCCTGCTCTTTAAAACCGATAAACACATTTGCTCGAAATCTTCTTGGCCCGACAATTACCGGGAATAGGTCTACGTAATGCGATAACAGATTAAATTCAGTGAGAAACGTCTGGTAACGATCAAAGTGCGCGTCTCCGAGTTTATTAATATGTAACCGTGAGGCATTCGAAGCGTCTGAATATTTATATATTCAGATTTTGTTATCTGACGTGATTTAAAATATCACGAGCCCAAGATCAGCGAGTACATTCTCGACTTATCGTTATCGACTTATCATTTTATTACAAACATTGTAATCATCGGCTTGAATCAGCGATTTCCTCCGGACATTCCGAAACATTTGGAATTTTATCGACAGATCGATCATCGTCTAACGTTAAGCGACGGTACGTAGGGGTAGGGGGTGAGAAGAAAACGAAACGAAAGGCGTGTCACCTTTCACCGGCACTCCACTGCTACGTAAAAAGGGCGCGGTGCAAAAAGATCCATTAGTATCTGCGACAGAAGGATCGTCTTTTTACTATTATTTTATCCTTTTCCGTACTTTTCGCTTAATGAAACTCAAATCTCACGCGATCGATTGATCGTTCGTTTACGATTGTCATTCGGACGATTTCAGCGAGTAATTTTCGAGTAATTTTCGTTTGCGCTCGTATCTCCTTTTTTTTCGGAAGAAAAAAATTCTCTCCGATCTTTGGAAGACGGAGGTCAAGAGTCATCGCGATTCCATCGAAATTGAAAGATCGCGCGAGGTTATCGCTCTCTGTGGTCGTCCGTGTTTTTTACCGCGTGTGCATACTCGGTTCTGCGTTTGCTACGTAAGAAGCACTCAACTGCGTTCTTTTACGGCTGCCCACTTATAGCCTTAAATATATTTACTTAGCACGGTCGACCGTACCTGTCCACCAACACTCGAGTACGCCCAACACGTTGCCCATTTGCTGCATCTTGTCATCGTACACATACGCAGGTGGTCACTTACGTACCTGATACGGCTACGACTACGTAGTAGTCTCTCCCTGGAGAGCCATTGGCTATACGACAGCTATGATCCGTTCAACGTCTCCTCGCGTACGGAAAGCGCGTCATTTCAATGATAATATCGCTATAATCCATGAGAATGTGATTTTCACGTTCATTCGAGCGGACATCAGAAATAATGTGATAATTCAACAGCGATATATCGTTATTTTCGAGAGAACGTTAATCAAATTAATCAAGTTATTTCCTATCTCGTATATCCAATGGCCTTGCAAGCTCGAACGCAACTTTGCAGACGCGCCGCAGCTTCTACGAGTACGAAGCTCTTGTAAAGCATCCCAAGTCTATCACAAACGCAGGATACCTCGCAAGGCAAAGCCCTTACGCGACCGTCTAGCTCGCTTTACGGTAGAGAGCAGCCTGCCTCCGCAAAACTGGCAGAAGCGGTACGAAGTTACGTACTCCTACTCGCTAGCGAGCCTGTGTGGACCCTCTCTCAGAACCGGTCTTACTACACGCGATCGTTTCTCCGGTACTCTTGTAGATCGTCCGTGAGCTCTGCTGTCGAAGAAGACGCCGCACCCGTTTCTTCGACGACTGAATCCAGTCACTTCGTGGAAACTTTACTACAAAATCCAATCGGATAACTGGACAACCGGATGACTCGAACGATTTACGAGAAACGTTTTACGCGATTGATTGAAACGATGCTGTCGCCCATCGTGATATCGCATGTTGGAAAAATTTAAGCAACATAATTGGAGGATTAGTCGAACTTTCTAATGTTCTACGGACGAATTTCATTTAATCCGTTCGATAGAGTTTAATGTCGTTTCGCAGCGGATAATAACGATTCAGAGAGGATTCGTACTTGATAAGATTGTGATAATGTATAAAAATCCATTAATCTTAAAAGGATTTACGAAAAGACTTAGTAATAAATATAGAAAATTTATTGTTATTATTTAAGAATGCATATAAATAAATATATGTACTATAGGAGGAATAAAAGATATCAAAAATAATAAATAAAACGAAGTTACGATAATGTTGCCACATTATCTGCAATCGTAACAACCGTAACAAGGTGTTCAATCATAAACATTTATGTAACATAATATTAAATATATATAGAAAAGTATTTAAACGGCAGTATCTTCTATTTTTTATAAATATGCAAAGATGATGTATAAAGTAAAGAAGGAACTGATAATGATTTTTTAAATATATATATAGCGCGCGCGTGTGTGTGTATGTGTGTGTAAAATACTCTGTATTAAAAGAAGTTTCGCTATGAAATTCATTATTTATCATTCATTATTTTTCTGTTTTCATTATGTGGCGATTGCTTTAACCGCCACATTCTTTTTTTTAAACGTAAACAGTAATAGACAAGAATAATAAACATGTATACAGAACACGCGGATTGGTGGTAGATATCTAATGATAATTACAGCAGATTTAACTGTCTTCGCCAAAATTAAATTTTCAAAATATTTTTTCTCCAACGAACGGCCTTAGATATGCCAGGTTACAGAGGTTACACTTACAAATTAAATTCACGTGTGTGTATATATATATATACACACACACACATGTACATATATATGTATATACATTTAACATATACATACATTTAACGTATATGTCACGTGTGTCTCTAATGCATCGTACAAGTCGAAATATCCGATTAGCGCGGCGAAACTAGCGAAATCTCGCAGAATGCCTGCGAATTCCCGGATTTCGTAGTATTGTAACTGGGTATCGAATAGGATGGAAAGGTGATTCAAGTCGTTAAATAACATATGAGCTGAAATGGCAATCGATATCTTATTTTACGTTTAATGCATTAATGACGATACGCCACATTATATAAATTTTTGATTCGCACGCAACCTTCTCGTGGGGTTTTAGGAAAGTGCAGCGGGGTAACGTACGAAAGAGCTCGCGACTAAGCGTATTGCGCTAACGGAGAAGATATCCGATTAACGGAGTCAGCGAGTCGCGCAAAACCTTGTTGAAACTCTCCTCTCGCGTTGATCTTCCGGTATCTTACGTACGTTTGCAAGCGGCGCGCCTACGTAAACATTTACATCCCCACGGCGACCAAGTCTCTCGTTGTCGGTAAAATTTTCGTATGCCGGCAAGAAATCAGAAAATTATACTTAATATTTATACTTAATATTGTACGAGCGTGATTAGTTTCTAGATATACGCGTAAGAGTCCGATCGCTATGCAAATCTCTTCGTGACAAGAGTCTCTTCTCTCACAAAACTTTTGTGTAAAGTCTCTTCTTTCGCGCGGACAAAGTTGCGAACGATACATTATGTCTTCTTTGAAATGTATTTGAAGATTAAAATGTCATAATTGACAGATGGCGAGTATAGATTATAGACGATGGCCATGTCCTCTTTTTTCTCTCTTTTTTTCTGGCGTGCATCTACGAACGCGCTTAAGACACGCCGTGATCTCCTCTCTTTCTCGTTACAGGTATACTAAATCGAGTTGACCCCTTGAACTTTGTAACTTTGTTGGGAGTTTACTCGAATTAGCCGTAACTGCCACGGCAAGACTTCCTCTTCGAGTGCATGACTTGTTCGCCGTATTGTATTTAATTTCCTGTCGACCACGTCGCTCAGAATCTTTTTGCATGATGCAACAGCAAGGAAGGAAGGAGGAGGACTGTAACCGCGTAAATATGACCGCTATGATAGCGAGATACGTGTTTAATTTCCTGTTTAACCACGTGACATTTCTGCAACATTTCCTTCGACTTCTCTAGGACTCTCATCTAAAATCGACTCGCGGCCACTTCTTCCACGGATCGAATATTCGGCGAGATTTGTGTATATTCGAATTGCGTTTTTCCTCAACTACCGAAGAGTCTTAAGACGTCTGTAAAAACAGGTAACATTATTAATTCGAGATACGCTTGTTATGTTCCGAAAGAGAGATCGGTGCTATTAAGAGTTCGGCCACCTTTGACTCTCATGCGCAAAAGGTAGTAGGTTTATTCGCGCGATAGCGCGTCGATGACATTTTGTAAAATTTTACCAAGTTGTTTGTCCGTCGCATCATTATAGTACTGATATTATAATATTACACGCGCACGTAATAATCTTGCGTTTGAAAATACAGAGTATTGCGTTTCAAAGCCGCGCGTATGTGTCTCGATGACACATTTGCACAATACGTGCACGCGATACGCGTGACTATGCATAATTACGAAATGCGACACGGTGATTTAATTAATTCGAATAACAATCGCATATACAAAGTTTCCAAGATGCTTACGCGCGAGCGGACGTGCGTGTATCTGCCTGTCGTTGTCTAATGTGCGCATTTCCGGAAGACGGTACATTGGAACAGATGTATTGCTTACGAGACAATTAGTCTCAAATAGTAATCTTTAAATATGCAAATATAAAAACGATTTTAAATTTTAATTTATTAATATATTGTTCGAATTCAGTAGTGTTTCAGCAGTATTTTTCATAAAATACATGCAAATGAATACGCGAGACGTATTATTGCCAAAGTGACCGATTTATCGGTGTTTATCGTTTTTATTGTATGTTTAGAGTTAAAAAGTGAATGGGCGAGGGTGGCATTATTTAGATTTTTAACTCGGGCCACGATGTGGCCCTTTTGTTCCTCTTTCTCGCGCGCACATCGAGTATGATCGCGTGCGCGCGGGCGATCCATTCCGAATTTCATCGCAGCTTTCAGTCGACCGTGGTTATGGACCATTTTTTTTCTATTTCATCGCTCGTTGCATTCTTCTCCCGTGCGCAATATCACGCTCGTATTCGCCAAACGGCGGGCTGCATCCGTCAGATAAGCCACGTGTGTGTACTCATATCGACATTCATAAGTGACGGTTCGACGTCTATCGTTGGCAAACAAATGACGCGCCGTGAAAATAATGAATGAAAAACGAATGAGGAGCTTCCCCCAAAAAATTCACCAACTAAAAAAAAAATTCTCCGTCCATTTGCATATGTATTGTGTCGATAAAAACCGAGAGGGGGAGGCCACGTATCGTCCGCCGAGATTAAAAATAGTTATTGGCTAACGGAGGGGATTCTTATGTAGATGGACAGTTGGTCCGAAACCGTTGATTAATGTATCGTAATTGCGCTCGAATCGTAGTAAACAATTGGCTATAATCATAAAATAAATCGATAATGTCGACCGTTCGGTGGGTTCGACTCTGATTTAGACGGCGGACGCAACGTACAGAGACACGATTTAATGCCAGAGTTATTTACAAACCGCTTGTATCATTTCCAAAGAGAATATCATCGATAACGCGTGTTATGAACGGGCGCAGTAATTATTATTAATTAATACATTGTGCGCGTTTCTCCGTATAATTATGAGTCATAATAGTGGCGAGCGCTTTGCATACGAAATTACGCGAATTCTTTTGCATCTCAACCTCGTGTCTGTATCTAACAGCTTCCGCGTGGCGGAAATTAAAAATAGTGAAGTAAAAAAATAACAGAAGTACACGTTAATTATGCGTTAGTTATGCCTATTATCGTTATGCGTGTTATTTGCGAATCTTGATTAAACGCAAAGCAACGCATGTATTTTTGTTACGTGGCGCTTGAAGCGAACTCCAGCCGCGGTAATTATTTATTCAGCTGACTTGACAATGACAGAATATGCGCGTATTCGCGCATGTGCATTTATAAACCAAAGATGCATATAGGGGTGATGTATAATACGGGCCGCTTTGACGTGAAATTCGCTCGTTGGGAGTTGATGACACTCTGGACGATAGAAACCACGATTGTTTACGATTAAAACAAAAGACTTTCGTGTTGCGTACCGCCTGCATGAAATCATGGGACATTCTGGGGAAAAAGTTCAAGAGATAAGATGCTGATTTAGATTACGTGATACAAAATCCAATTTTTCAAGTCTTACATCGACAAATTAATAGTTCGATGATTAATTTATCATCTTCTAAGAAATATCCGATTAATGAGAGATCGTAAAAAATTATGACAAAATATTATGTTATTTTTTTATAATGTGTAATATTTTTTATTATATTGTAATACTATTTCTCATAAAACAATATGATTTGAAACGTGATTCGTGGTTGATTCGTGGTTCTTTTGTCTCCCGGCGCAATGCAGCGGTGCATTTTGTATTTACGAAATTAAATCGTTATGGCACCGGTGGAAACGAAGTAATTAAATCTGCTCGGTACCCATCGTGTGTACGGACGTATTGCCATGTATTTTATAAGTGTACCACAGAAACGATACGAGTGTAAATATTATGCGCGGGGATGCTATAGAGCCTCTGGTAATAAAACAGCGCGTAGAATAGCAATACGAGGCATTTGCATGCACGAAAAATAGAATGTTAAACGTATCTGCATTTGTTGCCGGTCGGCTACAGCGTAACTATTAACTATTTCTATTTTCTTGTAACTGAAATTCTATCAATTTTAATTTTAAGTGTTACATTCATATGTAAGCTTTCTGCTGACTTCTTTGGAAATCTCGTACACAACGCGCGCTTCCACGTATATCGACTTTATTAAATCTTACCTTCTTTCAAATCTCGAATTCTCATTTTTATCTTAATTTATTGTTATATTAATTTATTATAGCCGTCGGAAAAAGAGAGGAACGCGTTATGAGTTATTTGATTGGTCCGATAGCATTGCACGTAATAAAATGTAAAATACAGAGCGAGATCAGAGAGGCTGAATTTTTTTTCACGTGTTGGTAGAGTAGCATAAACGAGATGTGAAAAAGCTTAAACATTGAAATAGAATAAAAAAGTTGCGGTGCTATCGTAAATGAGGCATGAATGGATTGCTTTATCGGCTTAAGGAAAGAACGAGGCTCGGCTTAATTAGGGTAATTAAGATAATTAAGGCTCGACACGCCGCAGCAAGGTGTGCGTGCACGTAGATGCGTGCGCCCGCATAACCGCACGTGGCGCGTGATGGGAAAATTTGAGTCTTTGCAGCAGCGCGATATTTTCTCGGTCGCTAAAATATAATATATAAATAGGGAGATTACATTTCCATTTTTTTTTTTTAATATGAAAACGAGAAATCGAATCGCCTTGCGAACCGTGTAGCTTCTTTGTGCCCGCGAATCAGCTTCCGCCGAGAATATTGCGAGATGTACTCTCGGCAATATGGTTCTCTGGCACACAGCGGTGTATTTTTTTTTTTTTTACGAAGGGGGTAAGCCTCGCCGCACGGCGCGGTTCGGCTCGGCACGGCGAGCCGTTGAATCGAGCGCGAAACATTGATTCTCAATTTGGCAGCGAGCAGAAAAGCGGAAAGAGCGTCTCCTCTCTTCTTCAACCCCGCCTCATATTTTTCCCCACCCATTCCATACCGATCCCTTGTTCGTTCCTTCTTCCTTGTCCATCGATTTGAACGTCACTCAGCCGTGACATGGCTTTACTCGCTTGCGGGAAGAGTTTCTACATCTTCTACGATTCATTCCCTTTCCTCGTGTCTTCCTACTCTTACTGCTTGCGATTCTATGATCGCTTTTGTTACTTTGTTTTTCGTTTTGGTTTCTTTTTTCTTGCGTAGTTTCTCCGTCATTGTATATGCATTTGATGAAATACGAGATATAAGATTTTTCTATCGCATTGTATGTGAGTATCGCGTCGGATGTAACGAGAGATTGGAAAGTGTGCGGTTTTGTAAGAATCGAAATTTATTTCGAGATTATTCGCTCTTCTAATAATTCGCACGTTAAGCAATCTCTCGATTGTTACGGCGCTGCGTTACTAATTGGCTAATTAACGCCCAGTTGGAAACCGCAGCGAATTGGTCGATCGAGACTAGTCTTGCGGTGAGATGTTCGATCTGCGGGCCGACATCTGCTTGTAGATGCACGTATTGGAGGTCTCGTATAGAGAAATATCAGAAATATTTCAGAAATCCGATAGTTAGGATGAGGAATTATTTGGATTACTTTGTTTAATTTTACGCCGGATTTAATTTGAGGAACGTGGTCCGTCAAACGACCACTTGTATTAATGTTCTCCGTTATTTCAAACACATTTTGATTCATGCGAAAGCAAACGAGAGACACGCATGGTACTTACCGCCTGAAGTTGCACAACTTCACGAACGCGTGCTTCCGGTACTTTCGTACGGAGATTGTATCTCGAGGTCCGGCCACGTACCGCGCGCGCAACGCGCACAATCAACGATTCCGGCGACTTTGATCGGTAATTGGGAAATTGCAGGAATTAAGTCCGGTGACGTCAGCCAATCGGAGAATATTACCGTGATTGGACATTTAAAGTTACTCGAAAGGAAGGTCACTTTCGTACGGCGCACATTTGGCGAAATGTCTTACGTGACGATGCGTACTCGTCCAAGAGAGAATCGAGCGAAATCGACTCTTTCAAATAATTTTCAATATTATCGGATACATGATTCGATCATATACTCTAAACGCATTGTATCATTAACTCAATATGTTAAACGCAAGGTGATTCAATGTGAAAATATTCGTCGCTATTATATTATTTTATTCGCAAACTGTCGAGCGGAGGTCCGTATAACGGAGTTACGAAACTTTTTTTCCTTTTTTAGAAGAGCTAAAAGCCTGCAATGCGGAAATTTATCGCAAAATCACGTGTCATGAGCATAAGTTTACATTATTTATCGCTGTTCGCGATCAACGAGCGTCACTCTTGACATACTTATCCGTTAAACAAACTAACATTATTTAACAGGATTGCAACTTACGTTTATATGTTGTAATCAGCTTTAATCCATAATTATATGATTTACTCATGTGGAACGGATCTTGTAATCATCATCTTCCTTTTTTTTTTGAAGGAATAAATTGTCACGATCGCACGTGCGAACGGCCGCAAATATTTATAATATTTGTAGTGTACATTTTGACAAACAGCACGAACCGACCCGACTGTTATACTTGGTTCCTGTAAACAGACTGGCTTGAATGACGTTTTCGAACGTAGTGGGTTTATGTATTCTCGAACATTGAAAAATTCGATATATTTTTAACTCTGACAGAGGAACGAAGGAAGTCAGTGTGTTCAACATCGCGAAAATGGATCACCCGAGTCGCAAATGGGTGGTCGACAAGCTCCTGTGTACGCACGTCGATCATTAAGATTGCAGCCTCTCTCTCACGACCTGGTGACGATTTCTCATTGGATCAATAGGATTAAATTGCTTTTCCATTAGCGGCCATCCTCCGGTTCAAATCAGATTTTGTCTAATCGAAACTGTCCCCGTCTTCGCGGAACGCAAACGGGAAAAGCGCGCTTTCCCATCACCCGATTTTCCGATTTAAATCCGACGCGGCGGAAAGCACCCGTGGCACGCAAACCTTGGACGCTCCGCCGTGTCACGAGAAAAACGTTGAAAAATACGAGGAGTTTTAATTCGATAAATTTACGATTTTTGCACGCTCGGGCACCGCTCCGCGGCACTAAATCACTCTCGGTATTTGCTAAAAGGTGCGGAGCTCCAAATGCTTCACCTATCACGGTCGAATAATTAAGTCCCGTAATTAGCCAAATTAAAAGCAGGGAGATTACGTCGGAATGAGATTAGCAATTATTCACGCGTGCTCGCTGTTAGAATCTGTATTCGGGCGTAGAAGCTATTTTCGAGAATATTATACAAATAACTAGATAACTACATAACAGAAAATAGTAACAACACTCTTCTTGATGCTGATTAACTTGCGAAAATAATTCTCTCTCTATCTTTCTCTCTCTTTTTATTCTTTCTCTTATTTTTCGATAAAATTATATCACTTCGTTTTCTTATCTGTCAACATGTCGAACGCAAGTGCATCTTTCGTACACTGACGTCACTTATCGCCTCTGGTTTTGAGTGCGGGCTTAATAATAATGGATTCTCACCGATTCAAGGCCGCGGATTACCTGGCAAACTTTGATTGAATTTCAAGTAGAAGGCATCGCGGATACAACAGATCACTGATCGAAAATTTAATTCGCCGCAAAGTGAGAATTAAAAGTCAGCGATGACGATTGAATCGGTCTGTTGGTCGACGCGCGATTGGGAATTGGCGGTTTATTTTTGACGTACGTGCTCATCGTAATTTTAAACCGACGTGACGAGACGATGAAAATGTGCCGACGAAGTTTCTTGGATGATTACATGGGAGGAATGTTCAACGTATGCTTCCTCGCATATAGGTGATTTCTTTTTTCTCTTTTCTCTTGACTCCAAGACTTGAATCTTAATGCAGACAACTAATTAAAAATCTCTCGCTGCGAAGAAACGTAGAGGAAATCGGCGAATTAATCGTCGACATCGTTGGTGGTCGCGTAAAGAAAGTAAAGAAAGAGAGAGAGAAAGGCGAAAAGACGAAAGGGCTCACACGGGGAATGAAAAAGGGACCTAAAGGTCGACCGGTCCTGCCCCTGGTGCTCGTGCGACGGGTATAAAAAAGAAACGTTATACCACATTCGCGCATACCGCTTCTGAACTTTATAATAAACCAAAGAACGTGTGCGCGCTTCGTTTTGCTTCGAGGGGTAAAGAAAGAGATAAATAAAAAGGTAACGTGTAATCTTGGCGTGCTACACTCAAATCGTTAAATTAATTGTCAGCGCTGTTGGTGGCCGACACTAAAGGAAAATTAATTGGATAAGACAGAATCAACGGAATCAAAAAGAAGCGAGTGGGGCGAAGGAGATTGACAATGACTTAGAGAGATAGATCGTTGTTAATTTATGTCCTAAGAGAAATAAAACCTTTTTTATTTCAGTATACATACATGTATAAGATAAAATAAATTAGTTCGCTCAAGAAAACTGAAAAGTTGAACTGAACTTAAAAAGTTAAATATCTCTAATATTTCGCGATCGAAATAGGATATTCATCATGCACTAAATTTTTCTGAAAAATTGACGACGTGACGTCTATGCGATTTATGTTCTTGTAAGACGGGTTTATCTGGCTCTCGGTGAACGCGAACGTGGTGGTCGATAGCGTTCGCATGTATTGCATGTCCGCGATTGTCGTGAAAGACGAAAGACCGTGGAATCTCGGCCTGCGGAAAAAGAAGCACGGGAACAGCAGTCTTTTCATGTATAATGCATGAACGACAGGCGCCGAAGGACTCGCGACGACAACGCCGAATTATCCACAATCGGATACATGCCGCAGATCGAATATTTTTTAACTAAATTGCATGTCTATCTCATTTAAACCTGACGACGTTCGTTTTCCAAATAATAGACCAACACTCCGATTTTCTTTCTCCTTTGACGAACCCTCTTCAATCAGACTTTCGATCGATACTCGCGAAAATGCGATATTTCTCTTACAAAGTTTTAAAAATTGCTGAAAGGTCTATTATTGGAAGTGTCACTTTGAAGTCTACTAAGCTGGCACAGCTGTCCTTTGCATGAAACGTGTACAAGAATTTATCTTTTTTGTTGCTGTTATTATCTTTTTTCTGATTTTGTTGTTTCAGTTGGAAATAGTAATTGTGCTAGTTTAAAATTGGCAGTGTTACCATAGTGTAGCCGTGAAAAAGAAACAAGAAATAAGAACGTATCGAACAACTGTACGAGCCTACAAATAGACAATTATAACGTTTTTCTCTTTACAACTCTTTTTTACAAATGTCACGATAATGAAAGAAAACAATGCACCGAATAACTAGTGGATATTAGAGTTTCTCAAATAAGAGTTAGGATGATGATTTTTGATCCTGCTATGCGTAATAGGATACATGTGATAGAATGAGAAAAACAGAGCGATAGATAGAGTAAATTAGCTGTTGCTTTCTCATTCTGTCACTCATTTCTCTCTAACTCTATCTTATGAGATGTTCCCTATTAATGGCGACCGTTGTCCTAACTCTTACTTGAGACACTTTATAGTGGATATTATAGCGAGTATTCCCATAAATCTGGGAGAAACCTGTAAAAAAATCTCGTGAGAGGTATCCCTTTGTAAGGGCGTGCTCGGCTTTCGAGACTCCCCTTTTTCTTGGTGCATGGCACGACCACTCCGCGAGTCAAGTACGCGGATGAAGGCCTCTTCTCTGCCTTCCTTCTATCCTCTCTGTTTTCCTTGTTCGGAGCTTGCCAGTTGTGCTAACGAACCAATCGAAAGCAGGGATACGAATTCGAGCGAAGAGCGACGCGAGAGCACGCGGTTGTGACAAATCGCAATGAGATGCAAGTGTTCTCTTTGATACGTGTTTGATTTTGAGAGATCTTGTCGAGAATTAAGCGACTGTACCGCGTATATGCGTTGGCGAAGTCTGGACGCGCACAAAAAACGAATATTATTATTCCGTGCAGAATCCGCGCTATAGTAATTAACTATGCACTATCGATATATGCTAATGAGACAATTATAAAATCTATATGCCGCCGATCTAAATACGAGAACGGCGCTTTAATTAGGCTCGCGCTTCGATATTTGGTCAATTACGACATAATTTCGTGACATTCTAATTGCTCGTCCTCGCGCAGCAACTCGTTATATGTGACCGGTAACATAATCTTCCGACTTAGTATGCGCCGCACATACGTACAGTTGCGATCCACTATGCACGTTGCAAACGCGCGTCGAAAATGCATTCCAACTCTGTTGCACGATAGAACTAGAAACGATGCGAATCTTTTGTCGATGTTTTTGAACGCTATTTATTTATATGCACTCGGTGTTGTTAGTGGCAAATTCGTTGCGTTTCCTTGCGCTGCTCTTGAAAAAAAAAAAAGAAAATTTTCGAGGACATTTTTGTGTACACATGTGAATAAATCGGAGAAAAAATGTGAAGAGAGAGGCATCAGAAAAGCGTCTACCCCGTTTTTTTTTACCTCGATGTATGATCTCAGTTTTGCTCTTTAAGCACGACAGATTTGTTCGCAAAGATGCGAGGAATCGTGAATAGCAAGCGGAAACTTTGCAAACGTTTAATCGGCAGTTACGAATCTTTCACAAAGGATCCCGTGAATCAATTCGATTTACAACGCGAAAATTCTCGTGCTAACGAAATCGCGCTTAATCAAAGAAGCGATTTATTGATAAATCGGACCAGCGTGGCTTACGATTCCGTAATACGATATTTGCAAAATCTATTTCCTAAACGCGAATGCACACGCTACTCGCGAGGAGGGCGTCGATTTCGTCGTAATAATTCATCGGATTGCTCAGATTGCAGGGTGTTTTGTATGCGAAACGTTCAATTGGAATCGTCGATGTTATTGGAGGCATGATTGTGCCTTCCGACAAAATAGTATTCCGCTAGATTTCATACCCATAAATATACGCTCGTATATTTCGGCAATTCTGTTGTGATTGCATAAATGCGACGTACGCGAATCCCCAATTTACCGATCGAAAACCGGTAAATAAGTAATGAGCGATGGTAGCGAAAATTTGTCCGTCCGCAAGGCTGGCTTGATTTCGCCTTTCTTTCGTAAAACGAAAAAGAAGATCCGACTCTGGAGGCTTCTCCGTGGTGTAGTCTGGCTCGTGAATTTCTTAATTCCGAGTTGAATCTTGAATTTTACGTCAGAGAAGTCCTCGTTGGAGCGGAGATGCCAAGAGTGTCGGAGGTTGGCATCTCCTTTCGTATCGACGGCAGTGGCGGCGACGATTCCACTCGAGTACGTCTGTCGTTGTCATGAAAATGCAAAAAGCTTTGATTCCCGAGGACAATGCGCTTCGCCGGCGAGCTCTCTCCTCGAGCTAATGAAATTTCATCGACATCAGAGCCAGCGTCGTTGTGTTTGCCCTCGGGACTAGTATTCGTGCAATCCTCAAGAGAGAAAGGAAAAGTGTGTGTGTGTGTGTGTGTGTGTGTGTGTGTGTGTGCGCGCGCGTGTGCGTGTGCGTGTGTGTGTGTCCTTGAGTGTTTTCGGCGAGGATGCTCCAATCATATGCTCGAGTAGCATCCAACGTCTTTCCATTTCCCGAGACAATATCGTAGTTGACAATTTATCGCATGCCAATTATTCGTCATGCACGTTCTCTTCTGCTTAAATCTGAATACGCGTGATGCTGCGTCAACAGAACCACGATGAGAATCTCGAGATGACGAAAAGAAGAGCGGAAATCGAGTAACAGCAGCCGTATGTTTTAAAATAATAACCTCGTATATAGGATTAACCTCGTGACAAATTGTCGCTAATGGCAACCTCGTGTATAGGATTAACTTAAACGGATTAACTTAATAAGTGTTATCTTTTACGATCCAATGGAATTAAAAACCGCTCTCCTCGCAAATCGCAACTAGTTGGACGTTGGACTTTTGCGAGCCAATAATATAAGCGTCAATAAATACCATTATAATTATGCTCTATAAATGAGAAACATTGATCTTTCGGGTTCGATTGTTAAAATCTTCGTGTCGTAGCCCGTCAAAATTATCCCGAACATCGTAAAATTTCGCATCGGGTCAATTTCGCAGGTTACACTTTTGCAAAATTGCTGGGTATTAAACAGATCCGAAGAGAAAACTAGCCATGGATAAGAGTGCCCACATTAGGATGGCGTTAGGGAATAGCAAATAGAATTACACGCGGGGACACTTGGTATCGTGCCGAAATCCCACCGAATTTCGCGTGCAAACAAGACCATCGTTGTGCAAACGACGCACGGTTATCATCGGCGTTCGGGCGCGCCATTTCCGGATGAGATAGGCACTCGCGTAATTTGGCATTTAAGTCGATTCATGGCGACGGATCGATTGAACTACGAATGTGGCACTCGCCGCGATAATCTTAATTCGAAACGTACGGCTGCGCAAACACGGATGTGTGCCGCCAAAGTCTGATACAACTTTCGTGCAATTTACGTTCCCGAGTTTTCCTTTGTTGAAACTTTCTACAAAGTTTAATCGTGTTGATTTATCTAAAAAATAAATATTGAAATTTAAGTGTATAATATAACGAAACGACTCAATTTTCGATCCTTTTTGCAATTGTAAAATGTAGGAAAAATGAGATTTTGTTGTAGAGAAATCCGTTAAAAACTCGGGCAATCTTTCATGCAAATCCTGTCCCGATACCCACGTGAAATGTTGTACACCCTTGAAGAATTGGGTCGTCCTTTTTAGATCGCTTTTTGCGGGTAATGGAACTTTGCATACATATCTACACATACACACACACACACACACACAATCGCGCATTCACGCATAATTAGTGTTGCACGAACGCAACGTGATAGTTAGAACTTGATAAATATCCGATAGTGACTCATAAAATGCTCAGATATTTATCATTAAATAGAGAAAAACTTTAAAAAATAATTCTTCATATTCATATATTCCGGATATTTAGCGACGGATTTTGTGCATAATCTTCTGTAAGAAAGTATGACGCACGTAATGAGTGCATCATGCTTCTCGTTACTCTTGCGTCCGCGGAATGACTGTCGTTTTACCTCCTCCGAAATGCGGTTTTCTCAAGAGGAGATTCTTGTCGTTAAACGCGAAGATCGCGGAATCGTTTTGCTCCTAAACGTAGCGCAACCCGGGACGCGGTTCGTTAACCCGAATTGCGGCTTGCGAGATTAAGAACGCCGGGTTGGCGGGAATTTTCGCGGTGCCGCCAGCGGCGAACAGTGGCGTCTCCGAGGGGACGGGAGAACGCTATTTCGCGTCTTCCACGTACGCGAAATCCTAGTGCCGGAAGTTGGCCCTGATCCAGGTTGCCTTGGCGTCGTAAAATTTATCGCTTAATTGCTTTCGGCGGACAACGGCGTTTCCCGATAAGGAATGTACCGATCCCCGACCGACACGGACAAAAGGGTGGCTTCATCGAGATTACCGTCACGTTTTTACCGGTTGGCTCGCTAACCACCATCGGTTCGCCCACCTCGTCGGTTCCTCTATCTCTCTTTCTTTTCTCGCTGATGCTCCTGTTTTCTCGACGACATTTTTCCGATCTTTTTCATTCGCTCGCGGACTCTCCTAATACCGCTAATTACCTCACGATACGATCGATAGTACAGCGAAGGCTAAGATACGACGAAATATGATTAGAAATTAATTTGTGTGTGATGCTTAGTGTGTACGCATCTTTTAGTATCTTTTATGTTGGTTCTTGGAGCGAAAGGAAAAATATAACGACGATTGTTATAAATATATAATTTATTGTACAGTCAGTAAATTATTTGTCAGTAAACTTTTACTAACTTTCGAAATTGTTTCTGTTGCAGGTAAGCTTTACTACTGTGTGCGAAAAGTTACTCCGTTGATGTAAGTTATTTCGTGAAATAACAAAATTCGTCGAAAGAAGATAAAGACTGGCATCAATGGGTTATCCGGACCCTGGAGAAACCAAGAGAAGAAGTATGTTAAGCTTTGCGCGAGGGTCAAAGTGCAATATTGAACTCCGAGTATCGATATGCACGTTGCAGCTGCAAAATTGGCTCGAAGTACGAAAGCCAATCTGCCCCTCTCTCTCTTTCTCTCTCTCTCTCCCTCTCTTTATCCTCGTCGTCGAGCCATCGCTTTAATAAAGCAGAGACTTCGAGGTCTTCTTGAGCAATTCCTGCTTGTGCGCCAGGCATTATTAATGTGCGACAGTATAATGCTTGCCCTAAACTTGTCTAGATCCTTGAAAAAGCTTAAAATTCATTTAGATTTGCTTGTATTTCAAGCGGATCGATCTTTAAAACCAAGGAAATTACGATACGCGGATCCTCCATTCAGAGAACGTAAGTGCCTTTTGAAAGGCGAGATTTTTTGTCGGCGTGAGGATGGACTAATATCTAATTATCAATCAATTATTGGGTCTCGGCGAGTTGCGTTTTTTTCCGCAAGTTGCGTAATTAAAATCGCAAACCGCATCGCACGTTCGCAAAAATTTCCATCATCCCCACTTCCGACTTTAGCTATCGTTTGACTTGCGCTAATGAAATATCGCGCTACATTAACGTAGCGCGCGCGCGTACTGCTGCTGCTGCTACCGTTCATTTGCATAAAGCGGGAACCACCGCATTCTCGTAGTCGAGAATGATTTAATTCGGGTATCAAGACCGGATGGGGGAACAAACGCTTTGTTACCTTTACTTTTGGCGTATTCCTCCGCCCGCGCATAGTATGCCCTCCTCGAAATCGTATTTCCCCAAGTTAGTAATTTGTCGTCCTGTCATGTCCTCCCTGCGCGCGCGGACGACTCGCTCGCGCTTGTTTCTTGCACTTAATTACTTGCATTAGTAGCTCCGCCGTCTTTTAGTTACCGTGAACAACGTAACGCGAAACTGGCTGTTCATCTTACCTTCCCTCTTCACTTACTTTTGGAGAGAGAAGAGGGGCTTAATCAAATTTCTAGCGAACGCATTTTAGATCCGTTGCACGTACCTCTACTCTACGGCATCCACGATGTTATCGCGGCTTTGTTTTTAAGAGCTTCGCTCGTTTCTGCAATTTTGAACTTCCGTTTCGCCCGATTTTGAGCGGTTTCGCGCTTTTGTCTCGATATCAGTTATTACACTATCCATTTTGTCGAGAATTATGTAACACTGACTTCTTGCACGAGAGTGTTGATCCGCGATTCGCAAGCGTGTCTGAAAGATCGCGCGAACGGAAGATCGTTCGTTGTCTCTCGAATCGGTTGGCGGAACTATCGAAAAGTCTTACTACAAACTTAAAAAAATGCATTTTTTGCATAAAATGTTAGTACAACATATGAAGAATATACTGACAAAATTTTAAATCGAAATTCGAAGAATTGGCGGAGTTATTACATTATATGTACGTAACGCGCCAGGACGCGCCACAGATATAGACGTGCGCTTGGAGAAAAGAGATCAATTTATTGTAATCAGAAACATATCCTGCCAATATACAAAGATCTATCCAAGGAAGATTATTTCAAAGATGCTTGGGTGGCCATAGAGAATGCAGAATGCGAATGTTTTAACTCAACTGTATGGCGCCTCGTTCCAAAGCACCTACGTTGTGGATTAAAAATTATTGAGATTGCAACGTACTTGGCTGCTGGAGTGTTCAACGAAGGTCATTCATTCATTCTGCGCATCATGAGTATGGTGGATATCATAATAGGCAGGCAAATCATATGCTGACGACAACGACAAGCGACGAGTAGCCTGGCAGAAATCGTCGCAGCTTATTGGAGACAAAAGAAGCTCGTAAAGTCCAGCAAGAGCAACTTTTAATGGAAAACTTTAATGGAAATTTTACGAGGAAGTTGAAGGACCGTTGTATGATTCTGGGATCGCAGACTAACCAGTAAGTCAATGAAATCATATAGTTTTTATCTTTCAAAACTTTGAACGCGTTTTTCTCAAAACATTTTCAAAATTGGTGTACAAGATAGCTAAAAAACTATTTAACCGATCCTCTTCAAATTGTAGTTACAGCTAAACTATATAATTATCTTTTATGTAAATCTTAATGTTTATGAAAATTATTTTAAAAAATGTATTTTTTTATTGCAAAATTTAACGAAAATTTTGTGAAAAATTCACTTTTTTCCAAACATGCGTCATTTTTTCATTTTTCATTTTTTTTCATTTTTTTTAGGTTCGCAGAGAACGTAATACATCTTATTAACTAAAAAATTTTGTCTGTTTCAGATCAATACAACAGGAGCTACGGTCCCATCGATTAGCAACTCACATCGTCATCTCCGTTATTTGCGGCGCTGCAGATTCAGTATTTTTTAATATTTTGTAAAAAAAAATATGTTTATGTATTCAAAAGATAGACAAAATAGCACAAAAGTTTACAAAAGTTTGAAACAATTAGCGAAATATTTTTTATTTAAAAAATACTTGAAAATTGCCGTCTTTTTAAGCTCCTAAAGATATTTAAGCCTTTGAACACGTGACATAAGACGGGACTAATCCATATTTGCTAACGTGCAAATACAGCAATATTCGTCTCCCACGACCTTTACCAAGCGCCATCCTCGAGATCTCCACGTAGAGCGACAAAACCCAATTTCCACGATCTGTACGCGGCTTAAACGTATTAACGTGGTAGTAAAGGGATGCGACTCCTTTCCCTTATGTATATTCCAATTTCCTCCGCATACTCCCGCCAAACTTCTCCGATATTTTGGCTAGAGTTCGGCAGATTCGCGCAAATATTTTCCAGCTGCTCGCGTTTGCTTCACAATTTCGATGGCTTGGCACTGTGGATGACCATCTTCTTTCGGAGTAGTGTTACTAGTAATGTTTTTTGCACTTTTTTTGCACGAAATGTAGTGGAGTTCTTTCGGAGTAGTGTTACACATCTTTCGTTATAATATATATATATATATATATATATATATATATATATAAAGCGCGCTGCTTCTTTCATGCGGTGAAACACTTTGCAATAAATGCGTAATATTTTATGGAATAGATTGAAAGTGTAAAACATAATCGAAAGTATTTTTTTGTGTATTAATGCCTAATTCAAATTTATGATTGGTAAACATTTTTGAGAGAAATTTTTTTATATTTTTATATAAAATGTTTTATAATAATATTATTTGTTCTTTATACTATTTTTAGTTGTAACTTTCTTTATTTTGTTCTTTATACTATTTTTGTAAAATTATTGGAAGTTTATGTAAAAATATTAACTTGCTTCCGATAGGTTTTAGTCTCGTTCAATTTCGCATCAGGTATGGCGTAGCTATTTTATTTCGCACATGTTTCGTTTTTCAATTCAGATGTGAGTTTCTATGCATACGTTTGTAGACTCGATATGAGATCACTCGAAAATGAGCTTGCGATCTCCGTTTCTCTCCATCGGCGAAGGTTTGCAATTTTCAAATTGAAATTGTTGGCGAATTTCGAAATTTAACTACAATCAGGCCATTTTATCGCAATTCATGTGCCGCGAACTATGAAACGACTGACGTTCAGCTAACGTAGAACTTTATGATATCAGTTTTACATTAATTTTTTCTTGTTTCACAAAAGCGATTCATACTTCATAATTGCGCTTTATCATTAATACCGGCTATTCGGATCAGAATGGAAGCGGCCTGGATTCGAAATCGGAGCGCGTTGAACTGCATTATGCAACGCGCGGCATATAGCCTATGGGCATGATGCATTCTTTCACATATTGCACCACCGCTGTAATGCATACGCGAGCCATACATCGACGTTTTCCTAAACTGTCGTCACGTGACGGCAAACTGCCAGGTACGATATTGCCGATGCGTTCCGTGTCGCGATAAGAACTTTTCCGTATCCGCCGGGAGACGCGGAAGCGCACCTTCGTCGCATGCATCGAAGGCTTCCCCGACGAGAATGATGTCTTTCGCGCAGATTACGGTATTCCGACTCGAACGAAATATTTGCGCGCTCTTCCAAATTTTCCTGACGCTGTCATTCCTGCATTCTAAACTGCATTATCCCACTTATTGTTAGATTTAACGCACACATTTGAGAGACGCGAAAATTGATGGGAGGAAAAAATTCGCTGAATGATGCAGTGATTTCGTCTGCGGAGATCTCCGAGCACTTTCCGCGTCCGGCGGTGGGCTCCGTTCTTGTCGCCTGGTAAATTGAGTAAGCTCGGGTTTAATCGAATACTCGATAGTGCCGTAGCAAGAAATAAAACAAGAGCTGGGAGGACGATTGAAAATGCGGTTAGTATCTCTTATTGCGCCTGCAATTGCTCTTTTTATTAAATTTGAATTTATCGTTTAACTCGAGAAATAACATTGCGCGACATGCATCTCGTACGTATGTATTCACCGACGACAAAATCAAAATCGCGAACGAAGAATTTATTCGCAACATCGCAGCATTCGTACGATCGAAATACACGATTCGATGATAACGTTGTCTAGGCAACATCGTCCGACAGTATTAAATATTCTCGACATTTTTTAGTTAAAAATATCAACCTGCCGCGTTGCGAAACTTTGAGTAAATATGGCTCTATTTACATTTTATCTGCGGCGAGAGAGCTTTTTATTCGCGGCGGTGTGTCACGGGCTTGTATATAAATTTAAATAAGCTCTCCCGTAATAATTTACGATGCGCGGTACGCGAGCTGTATTTCTGGCCCCATTAGGATATATCTACTTTTGCTCGTCTGCAGCAACTAGCGCGTATCTCCGATTTCTAAGTAATAGAAATCGCCTTCTGCCATTGACAACTTATCGATTAAAGGTTTTCTCGTCGCAAAGATAGCGTTGCGCTGACGTTAGATGAATTAGTACGACGACTATAACGCGAAATACAATTTTACTATACTATTGATAGTGTTAATCAAATTTAACTGAAATTATTTGTGAGATCTTTGATCCTTATACGTAATTATCTGGAACATTATCAAACATTACTGCAAACATTATATTTGTCATGATGCAATCTGATAGTTATTTTTACATTTGGATGTAATCTAACGAGAATAATGGTCCAGGGAATGGTCCGGGAAGATTGATTTCAAGAGTTAAAAGAGAAGTCACGTACCAAGCGATGGAACTTAAGTAAACGCGGCTGTGCGCGGCGCGCGATTTATTCGATAGAAACGACAAGCTAACCGGATACTCCTTGTTATTGCGTGACGTGTCGGCCATAAAGCCCCGGCGAATTATGGCGTGGATTTGCCACGCGGAATAACGCCGGGCTTTCTGAAGTTAAACGCGGAAATTCACGCGCCGTCACCCGAACGGAATTGGCGTATGCGCGATTCGAGACGAATCGAAAAATCAACGCGGAAAGGCTTTGGTTCATCGGCGAGGCTTTTCATTGCAACAAACGGAGGATAAACTCGATCGTACGCGATTGCGGTATAATCGAGAAATATCAACATTAATTACAATTCAATGAGAGCGAAAACTGATATTTTTTCTAAAAGCCACATTGCAGATTGCTCCAATTAAAATTTCACGAGCATGGCAGCCACTAGAGATGTAATGTTGGAATTAAAATCATACTTTCGCGAAATGGTGATGCGGGTGACGGAAACGACTCGCGCCATGAAAATTTCGATAAACATGCGTCGCAGCGGCATCAATTATCGAAAACGCACGAAAAGATCTCATTGTGATTGAGCAACGATGCAAACTTTAATGCACATTTATAGAAAGCAAAATTGCAATCGAAAACGGATCGGAATGGAAAACGAATCGCGGTAACAAATAATTAATCCGGCAATTACGTATGTGTTTTATAACTTACACACGAAATTCATTGCACGCGACACAAATTGCCAGGGCAAAAAACGAATTGAACAATGTGCTAGAAATGTATTGTTACATTGTACAGAACTTTTTGCAAGTTCAATTTACGAGCTCCATATGTCAGCATCAGTTTTAATATTTATAAAATCATATTTTATAAATATTAATTTTTGTATGTATAATATGCATATACACACATATACACACATATGCATAGAAGAATATTAGAATTATACGCATTTGGAGATTGTTATGAATAATTATAATGACCTCAAACGGAATTATAATCATCTCACGCTATATCGTTGCATCACACGCGAATACGAAAGATTAAAAGAGAAGAACTACTCTCTTCCCCCTCACGTTAGTAATTCGGTCGTGATTGTCTCGCCATCCGCGAAATCGTTGCTTCGCCTGAGAATTATCGATAAAACCTACGGAAGAAAGTAATTGCTCTGGCAAAGTGGCCATCATCGCGTGCGGCAATCCGCAGAGACGACGACGATGACGACGAGCGTACTGCAAAACGAAAAGCGTGAAAGAGCAGTGAGAGAGGAAAGACAGAAAGAAACAGAGAGAGAGAGAGAGAGAGAGAGAAAGAGAAAGAGAGACAAAAAATAAGGGATGTGAGGGTGGCGGCAACGAGGAAGAAAGCGTCACAGCAGGTCTTTTGCCATATTCTCTCTGTCTTTCTTCGCTTTTTATTTGTTTGCCTCTCATCATCGGGGCCATTGTTCGCCCTGAAGATCGTCGTGGCGAGTTGAATGGCCCTTAAACAGCAGTCCGTGTGTGCCACTACCGTGCACAGTCACTGTATGCAATAGAGAATACATATGTCGCGCCAGCGTGACGCTCATGTGACAATCTCTCTCTCTCCCCCCCCCCCCCCCCCCCCCCCCCCCCCCC
>JANQDE010000009.1:3372630-3400130 GCA_037157785.1 Cephalotes varians
TTTTTTTTGCAAACTTTGATCAACGAATATTGCGAATAAATTTTAAGATAATAATGTCTCGTCAGAAGCTGATTCGCTTTTATAATAATAATAATTCATTTTATTAAGATTTAGCCAAATCTCCCGAGGAAAAATTGAATACAATTTTTTCAAGCAGCAATGCGAGTCAGGGGGGAATATAAAGTGCTCATTCCGCCGTGGAGTACGCATGTCGTTGCTCTTTTTCGGTACGATAAAATGCGAAAAGAAGGAAGAGTCACGGGGGGTTAAGCCCGCAGAATCGAAAATACAGTTCCGCGAGTTTTCCATTCGATTCTATTCATTGGTCGATTCTCCGGCCGGCTCTCGGAGATCCCGTACCTCGTAAATTTCCGGAAGTAGTTCTCGGGAGAACAAACGTCGTATTGTTTGGCCTGGAATAGGTTCTTACGTGGATGTCGTTTGGCTCGGTGTGCATTTTCAAACGGACTTACACAGGCGCGAGATCGTGCACCGGTCGAAATGTGCCATGCGCTACCGCTCGCTCGCGTAAATCTTGTTGCGAATATGCCGCGTGAGGAATGAGGGGAAGAAGGAGAGAGAAATTAAGACCACCAACCCCTGCTTTCGCAAAGTTGCAGTGTGCCCTATTGTCGCAACACTTCTCTTTCGTTCTCTCGCTTAGTCGAATCTTTCTTTAAGGCAATCAAGGAAGAGATGAAATCTGAGATGAAGATTGGATTTTAATTATTCTCATTTTATTCATTCATTCAGCTGGTTCAGCTGGCACAACACGATTCCGGTTGATTGAACGCGACATCGATCCGGCCGCTCGTCGCAGGAAGCTAATCATCGCAATTGATCACTTCATAAAGCGTAGAGCGACCGATCGTGCTTTTTCTTTTTATTCTTTTTCACTGTGTGTATCACCCTTATTAACACCCGGCTCGCTCCTTCTCCTTTTCACGCCTACAGAGCAGTCGATAGACCAGGACTGGGTGTTACATGGGGTAACTTTATGAGCATGGCTGCCGGCTGGCAGCGCGCTTCTATTCTCCTTTGGATTTTCAAAAGCCTCCTGAGGGGACTGACCCTATTTCCAAGTTCCTCCCGGCTCCGCACTCACGGGCTAACGCGAAAATATTACGTTTCCAACTCGGTTTAGTCAAAGACACGTTGCCCGATATTCTCCTTTGATTTATCGCGGCCGTTCATTTTCGGAAATTGCGCTGTCCGCATGAAACGGTGTTCAACGTCGATTTGTTCATCGCGGCACGTTTTCGACAAATGGCCGTCGTTTGACTTGCCGCGGAACAAACAGCCTCTCGCGGATAAGCGTCGTTCCGATTAAATTCTTATGTGTGACAGACGGATTTCCGAGAATAAAATATTCAGAATATGCCGAGGCATATTCGCTCGCAAGGTGTGTCCCGCGAGTTACCGCACCTCGGCCGTTATCGCAGGAATCGCAAGTGTCGTGGCTCGCGCCGTGCCAAGCTACACGATTTATGTCAGACGTAATACGTGGCGTAAGATAACGCGGACAACGACGTAATACGCTCACAATTCTGTATCTACTCTCCTGTATAGCCGCAACCGCAACTGTCGCATACGTAAAAATTCTCTGGCATTCATGCCGAAACTAACAATGAGCCGCGCCGAGCTCGTTGCACCTCGCCGTGTAATTCGCACGACGTGGCTTATTGTCGGATATATTTCACAATACATTACTGTCAGTGGCAGAGAGCGCGGCGCTTTTGGAAATGTCTTGAATGTCTCGCTACCGACTGCACTGCAAATTATGTCTCTATGACGGTTGCGTTAATAGTACAAATAAGAGAGAGAAAGAGAGAAGGAGAGAAGGAAGGGACGTTGCATCGTGTTAGAGTTTCTGATCCATGGACCAAAGTAGTGCGATAAATAATACATGTTTCAGTATTCAACCACGCGACGAGGAATATTAATTAATATAGACCGTCGACGCTTACTTTGCGAACACGTCCGTCATCCTTACTCGTTTGTATCAAATTGACTTTGAAACAAATGATTTTTACTTCGTCGTAGTTAAATTCATTGCCATTTTTTTATTATTTTGTTCTAGAATTATTATACAGCGTTATTCGAAGAAGAAAATTATAAGATTTTATATTATGCTGTGGAAATCGCTGCTCATTGGAATTGCGTAAACATCTTTGCACTTTCGTCATGTTTTATACAACATGCTTATATAATTATAAAAAGATTATCATCCTTCCAAGAGTATATCCTTCCAAAGATATTCTCTTTCTTAATTTATGCTTGTACACTGCAGACTTCGCAATTTAAATCAAGCCAATTGTTACGCGCAAAGTAAAAAAAACAAGATTACAGGTCATCTGTTTACGCGATTTTATGTGAGAACCACTGAAACGATGTCTGTTTACATCCCTCGACAACGCGCCAACGTGTTGGATTTTCTATCTATTATTTATGTCGTGAAGTTAGATTCATACACTCCACACATCGATACACGGACCACATACGGGATTTTCTGAACATACTCACCGACCTCGATGTCGATATCTGTAATAGTAAAAGATGTACTCTTCAACTTTGTAAGATGCATTTATTCAGCTTTCGCAGTTGAAAGAGAAAATATCTGCGAGATATTCTCCCAAGATATATCTTGGGTCTAGCTGAAATTATATTAAATACCTGGCTATACTTAATGCATTACGTATAATGTATCCGTCGCGTATTCTCGTAATAGGCACAAAGCTATTTAAATGCTACACCGTGGAATATTCATTGAGAACATTTCTCGCTCGCTAAATACGACTTCGCACTTAAGGGAGTCCAACGACGGAGTTTACTCTTCTCATAACTTTCGACGCGGAACAAATCTTGTGTGTACCTTGCCATTTCCGTTCGGAACAATCTTTCATCCATTTCTGAGAAGAGTTACCCCGCGAGATTTCCATAACGGCCGTTTCCGTCATCCTTTGAGATGTGAAGTCTCCTCACATGTTCGTGCCGTTCCTGATCTCGCACGAATTCTACATCCGAATCGTTTTATCTGCCGTTTCTCGCGTCTCATCGAAATTGGGCGATTGATCGATCGATCCAAAAAGGGAGAATTAATTACATATAATCGCAGTCGTACATCCATGCAGATAGACGGCTTCGACTTCCATCGAGCGCGCAGGAGGAGATCGAAGGAAAAGGGGAAGAAATGGAGGAGGAGGAGGAGGAGGAGGTGATCGATTTCGTCGAGGGGTGAAGGATGGAATCTACAGAATAGCCGGTATCATCTTCCAGAAGGAGAGTAGAAGGAGACAAACGTTGTCGTGATGGTGAGAAGGTGGCGGTAAGGGGGACGGCGCGACGGAAGGGTGGCGAGAGAAGCGGGCAGGCTGCCTGGCTGGCAGGGTCGGTGGTGGCCCTTGTATTGATTCACAACCCCTGTCGTCCTCCCTCTCGCCGCCGTGCCACGGAAGTCGAGAAAGAGAGAGAGAGAGAGAGAGAGAAAGGGAGGGGGGAGCAATAGAGGGAGGATCGTAGTCAACCCCTAAACACTGGCGTAGAGCACCTAGACGTCGCCATGTCAGAAATTACTGTCGAGCATGTTGGCATCGGGAGTTTAGTGTAACTTATTGACTTACCCTTTGGACACGAATAATATTCTGACAATCATCGTAAAAGCCATTCGGCGCATATTGCATGCCCTATTAAATTTCGATGCAGCTTTAGGCGCATCGCTTCCGGATTTTGTTAAAATAATCGCGCGGCAATCCATTGTCCCGCTTTTTCTTTTTGCGATCACATCGCACGCTTGGATTTCAATTAACATCGAAATTCGAAAACGATTGCTCGACGAGGTTCACGAGAGACGATGAATCGCTTTCCGATGAAAAATCTTGCGACTGTCCGGAGCGCAGTTAACGTTCCCGTCGTGCCATTCAACTGATACGAGGGAGGAAAAAGGGATCTGCCTTTGACCTGCCGCGTCGAATAGCGGAATGAATGTGTCGGAGGTGGTGGATAGGTGGCATCGAGAATCGGGTTTAGTCAGAGCTTGATGCGCACGGAAGGACGGGATGAGCGAATTCAGAGGATAGACATGCAATTATTACAAAGATCGTGGGCAACTGCGCGTTCTCTTTCTTCCTTTTTTTACTCTTTTTCTTTTTATCGCTTTTTCCTTTCATTTAGAGCCATGTTTGCGACAAATGAATTGGAAATTAATAGTTTTATACGGCTTTACTCGTTGACAATCACGAGAGATACGTTGGGATGAGAGATACGTTGATAAACGTTGTTTCGCTTTGAAAGTTGCTAGACGGGAAAAAGATTTACATCCTGTCTGTCTGTGCGACGGTATAACTGTAGAAAATGTCGTTTTAAAAGAAGGTCCGAGAGGTTGTCTGATTGAGCGTTAAATAGGCGCTCAATTGAGCACAACGAACAAACAGTTGGACCTTGACAAAGTGAACCATTGAACCGGAAGAAAAGGAACGTTTCTCTGTTCAATGTGACGATTTTCCACGAAAATAACCTTACATATTTCCAACATGTTGGTGCGTTCCCTGTTTTGTAAATTATATTTCGCAGCATCGCGGAATCTCGAAATGTTTTCGTAACAATCCTACGATCGCTAGAAACGCGCTCACGTGTGTCAAAGATAAATTCAAAACAATGATCTATCCATGAGAGAAGTTGAGCGGGCCTATAGACGGTACTCGACGTTTTGTGGGCCGAGGAAGAAAGAAGACGAAATCGCTGGTGATGCAACATCTTGCATTCGACGACGATCGAAGGCGCTTATTAAGGCCAAGTGTCATCCCGGACGATGCCATTTTGGTCTTCAACGTGCTTCACTCGCATCTAGATTCATCTGTCCCTTTCTTTCGCTATCTCGCCAAGACCTCTTTGAAATTTAATAATCTCTTCTCCTTCTCTTCCTCATCGTGGATAGTTCTGAAAATTGCAATAACAACACATAGCCTTTTCTTATCTCTCTTATTTCTTTATCATCTACTCGCATTAAATTGTTCGCCATGTTAATTGAGATGTTCAGGAAAGCGTCACGCGAATCTTCCTTAACTCGACACTGCAGCTGACGTACATTAACTTACAGATACTTACGAAGCTTGTTCCTTCCATGTAGGTGCGTAACGTACACGATCGCGACAAGAATGCAGCCTCTCTGACTCCTCTTTCTATCTTCGCGTTGATTCATGTGTGAATATTTTGCGCGTATACGTGCGACCTGTGACAAATCACGATCTCGGATAAAAAGCGATAAGCGGGGAATTTCTCCCGACTTTATTAGCGCGCGACGGAATACGCCTGCAAAGAGACGTACACTCGGAATTTATTAACTTCATTCATCGAAGAGCGATGGAGAAGATATGTGCTTTTATCCCGAACGAATGATCTTTCCGCGCCTTTCTTCACAACTACCAATTTGTTCGGTACTTCTGCACCGCGTGCTATTCGAATTTTTTTTCGTCTTCTTTGCACCGGCTTAGTCTCTTTATTTTTGAATGATTAATGAAGCGCGGCGGTACACGAGACTTTCAATAATTTCGATTCACTCTTCCCGAGATAAATTCAGGCAATAAATTGATACCTGTATAGAAGCATGAGAGCTAACGAATTATTCAATCGTCATATGTAAATTTTACACTGATTTCTCATTTCCTGAAACTTTACAACACCATCAATTTTTTCGAAAGCCCTTGTGCGCGTTCCACGTATCATTCCACGAGTCATGGCAAGCGTTATTCAAAGTATCAAATTGGTATCTCTGATTTCATATAAGCCAGCTTCAAGATCACTCGCACGGTAGAAGGAACCGACGACGGTTCATTAAATGCGTAACAGAGGAAATCCAGACAGGCGGAGAGGTAAAATCGAATCGGCCGGCCGTTGAGCCGCCGCGGCTTTTGAATTTGGTTTCACGCCCAACAGATCATATCCGAATTGTATTACGGCGGAATTTCTCGCGAAGTTACCGGCCATAATTGCTATTCTCGTCTGTGCCGGCACGGTACGGCACGGTATCTCACATTAATCCCGCGTTTCGCGTATGCGAACGCGGTTTTTACGTGTGAGCAAATTTGCATCCGTCGCTGGTGGTATTTTATTTATTCTTCCGCAAACGCCATGTTTTGCGAGTACATATTTTTGCGTTCGGCGTGAGTAGGAAAGATCGAAAATTTTTTTTAACGTACGCGACTTTCTGTCTCTCTTTTAGAACAAATATGGCACGATCGCATTCAATCGAACGAAACTAACAGTCACCGACAATTACAATCGCGACAAAGAGGTCGCCTCCTCCGATATTAATTTCATTCGAGTACGTGCAGTATTGTCCGGCCAGTTACTCGAAATATCTGTCGAAGTGGAGCAGTTCGTGGAACATGTATCCGACTGTAACGTTATTCAAAGGGAAAGAGACATCAAACATTAATTATCAAGCATGTGCCGAGAGGAATAAATTATTTTCTAGATAAACCCCGACGCGCGCGCGAGACTTGGAGATGGGATAAGCGGGCTCGCTCCGGAGCGTTTTGATCCGCATGGCTTTTCGCGTATTATGTAACGCGCGTTTAATTATTTACCCGACTGCTACTTGAATAATTACATTTATTATGATTTGCGATTTTACGGCGAAACGGCGATTCATTTTATTTAAGCGTCTCCGCATAGAAATGCCCCACAAAGTTCATCTCGTTTCCTCGTGCCTTTTTCCGAGGCCAGAAAGACCTTTCGCCGATTCAGAGAGAAAAATGTATCGCTTGAATTACCGGTGAAAACGACATTCTCCGTTGGTCCTGTCAACAATTTGCGGTTTACCCGCACGGTACGTGATTCGCATAAAAATCAAATCGCGACGCAAAGTCCGCGTCCCTTTGTCGTCAGATAGACGTACGCCGCTCGTCAAAGGACGGTAAAAAATTATTCAAATAAATATGAAAAAGAGAGAGAGAGAGAGAACCGCTGTAAAGAGAGAGATATATATATATAAGCGGAACGAGTGCAGAAAGAAAATAATAAACGGGAAATTCGCGCAGTGTCCACCGTTGGTACATTCTGCAAATGAGGTAACTCCGTAAAAACACGTAGAAATAGCGAAAATTCCGTGAGTATTGCGGAAATTAATTACTCCTAGTAACACAAAAACGCTGCATAATCGCACATTGAAAGAAGATAAGTATAATCTTTCGCATTTAATTGATGTCTAGTAACTTTATATCTTCTTAACTTTTCTCTTGCTCATAAACCTCGTTTTCACTCGATATTTATCGGAGAACAGAATCAAAGAGAATGAGGGTATGATTATGCGTGAGGAGGACTTCTTAGCACGAAGTAATCACGATGAAGGACGAGGGTCGAGGGCACATCTTTTTAAAGGACTGTCGATTCGTGGGTAGGGAAAAATGGATTCTTTTTGCACAACCACAGCCGTTGTTCTTTCGGGAAAACTGCCGATATTTGCCTAATTTTACGCTTAACATGCAAAGAAGCTATTCTTACTCTTCCATATCGAGCAACGAGCTGCTCTTTTTTTCCTAAAGGGATCTCCCCGCGATCTCTTCTGTGGCGTATCTCAGGTGTACTCGAACTTGTGTCTTCACGCGAGAGTATTCGATGTTTGAATCGATTGAGAGAATTATTGCACGAGAATCCGCGTCGTTGATCAAGCTTGTCTAGCCGCGCGACTGCTCTCTATAAGCTTCCCATTTGATTTATCTCTCTTATCCTTCTCGCTTATACTTAGCTTTGAATCTAACTCACAATCCTTTGCAAATCCACATCGAGGTAGTCTCTTCGGCAATCCGCATAATTCTCCAAGTACTTGATCAGCAAAGTATATCTTTAAATCTCTATTTTTCGAGAGATATAAATCGATTTTTTAAAAATCAGATTATTATTAAAATCCAAGCAAAGAAAACGCGTAACATTGACTTACTTTTGCAAATTGATTCGCTGATCACAAAAATTAAAATCGATTAAGATTTTCCTGAAATTTCTCAATGCCGGTGTAATCTCGTCTCGTAAAACTCTCCTCCGTCCTGCTTTTCGCTCACATGTAGATCAAGAGGGCTATAAAAATACGCGCGCGTCACACTTTTCCAGAATTCCTCCGCTGCCGCTGTCACCTCATCGTCCTCTCCCTCGCAAAGTCGAGCAATTGTCCGATCGGCCGTGCAGTCTCCTCTCCTCGGTTACCGCTATGCAAGTAGCACAATTAGTTAGCGCACCGTGAACGTTTAGGTGTGCCGCAACTCGGCCGAGCATCGTCGTTCTTCCTGCCGTCACGTCCCGAACGCCGCCGCTATCGTGCATCGACGATGATGATGAGAGTCAACGATTTGAGATAACACGATCATCGCTTAAGAGCAACGCAGGTCGATTCACCTGCGGCATGCCGTACGTTCCACGTGTTCTTGTCGTAACTGCCAGCGCCGTTATCACGGAACATCGCTATGACGACTATTCTTCCCTAAAGCGAAAAAAGGGAACTTGGAGTATTCTAGATGAATATCGTGGAACCCACAGGGTCGAATTTTGTGAATTCGCGAGATGAATCCGAACGGAAGCAAGAATCCAATTGCGGTCATTTTGGGAACCGTTCGAATGGATCACTCGAGTTGGCGAGCTCGAATCCGATTTTGCGCGTCTACCGCATGGTCTTTTCGGCCTCTTGTCTCATTGTTACACATTGTAACGATGCTAACGTACGACGTGCATGCGTCGTGAAAAGATAAGTCTCGCTGCCCACCGCGCAATCGATTTTTTCCATTTTCTCGAGCATTGATCGTCGTTTTCCTCGATAAATCGTCGATGTAAAGGGAAAAGAGTGACGAACCCACACAGTCGTACACGATAGGACATGGAACGTGCGCATTGCGGCAGCCAGATCCGAGTTAAGTCCTTCGGATTCGAATCCAATATGAAAAATCTCGTCCATTCAAATAAGGCGACGATGTGTGGAAGGGTGTACGCGGAACCCTCGCAAACGAGAGCAACAAGCTCTACTCCGACCAGGTAGAGCAGATTTTCAATATCCCACCGTTCGCGAATCGCCTTATCGTATGACTTATTGAATACGTTCGAAGCTCGCTCGCAAAGCTTTTGACGGATTTATCGTGCGCGTGTTCGCGCACACGTTTATCTTGTAAATCGAAACAACGCGCAATTCCATCCATACAATTCGTCCTAACCGACGTTTGTCTGCGAAGTTTCTCTCTGGTGCCTCTTGAGATAATTATTGAGAAAAAGATCGCCAACTATAATTTCGTGTTTGGTTAAATAATAATATTTAATTGTGTATGTACAAAATTGATTAATAACAAGATAGATATAATGTAAGATAGGTATATGAAAGACAAAGTACACACAAAAAGGTTCTGCTGCTATAAAAAAATATAATATTCATAACAAAGTAGAAAACAGAATAAAAGCAAGGCGCAAAATAATTACAGAGGTAAAATAAAACATAAGAAAAAGTATGTGTCACAGTCTATTATATGTAGAATATATGTAGAACGTAAGATGAGACAATATAAGAAATGTGAAATGCGATAAGCAGAACGTAAAATCTTCTCTCTCCAAGAACAATTAAGCTCGAATTTATCAAGGGGTAGATCCTCAGATGCTTACGTATTTAATTTTTTAAAAAACGTCCTATACATAGCAAATGTATATACACAGAAAACTGTATATATATCTTTATATATATATATATATATATATATATATATATATACAATTCCTGGGATCTCGACAGTGCCGTCTACCGAGTCGAACTCGTACTAGGTCGGTGCAGTCACCACCTGGCCTAAAACCGCTGCACATCGCTCTCCGAATTCTCTCGTTTTCTGCTTTGGAAACTCGCGCGCAGCCATCAACCTCCGACCGAACCGAACGCGGTAAGTATCGACAGGCTCGTTCACGATGGCACGTGATGATTCCTCGTCGTTTGTGCGTGCATTCTCGAGAAATTTCGGCGGTGGAAAGAGCGAACGCATCCCTTAGTCGATTACGAGCGGATCTTTCTCCGTTCGACGGGTGCGCAAGGATCATCGCGGGAACGTGAATTCGCGAGACGTTTCGCCACCGCGACGAGAACCGTGATGAAAGCCAGAAGAAGGTCGATAGCATCGCGCGCCCGCGCAATCCCCGCGCAAGCATCACGTCCAGGAGAGCGATACGAGGAGAAAGATCAGGGTGGTTTGACCGAGGGTGAGAAAAGGGTGCGTGAGAAAAAGAAAAGAATCTAAAGACTCTACAGGTCGGGTCGGTGAACGACGAAAACGCGCGTTATCCTGGGAGGGATCTCGTTCTCCGACCAAGGGTCTCCAAGGTCTCGGCCCTTGGCTCGATCGGGCCGACGCCGTGTCGTGTTTGCTGGTATCGATTCGGCGGATGCACCGGGCGACGCACTCGGCTGTCGCCAGCGCGGCTGTCTGCACGCACCAGCTTCTACATCCTGTTCTGCTCCTGGTCGAAGTTTCTCTTTCTTCTCACCTGCGTGCCCATTATGTGGGTAACTAATTGTTTTTTGATTATTGTCGGTCTTTTTTTTATTCATTATCATCACGTTTTGTGACACATTTGCCTGTAGCGACCGATCAACGCCGTTAGTTTCCTCTGAGGGTGGTCTAATCCAAATACGAACGAACTCGATTAAACGAACCTGCATCCATGAAAGTGGATGGCGCCGTTAGTGCGAATGAGTCCAAAACGTTGTACGTTTTACTTCTTTTTGATACATCAAGGGAAAGGGATCTCCCTGCGTTCGTCTATGTTTATTCTCATCCGCTCGGTCCGGATCCATCTTGAGAGACGATGCACGGAAAATAATTATCGCCGTACTTCCGCTTTTCGAACGGTGATCAGTAATCGACAGTTGTAAGAATTATCTGTCTTATGTCCGAATAATGAATATTTAAAGTCAAACAAATAAATATCATAGAAAAGCAAACGCGTAGTATAGCAAAGTGAATAAACTTAATCGACAATAGATTTTGTTTCAGAGATACGAAATGTGAAGAGACAAAAAAATAGAAGTCAAGAATCAGGAAAGTCGAATTGTCGCATAGTTTAATAGTATAAAGACCTATATATATATAATGTCTAAAAATCACAAAAATTATTTTTAGACACAAGATGTCCCGCCCAAAAATGTCAGATGTAATACTTCTGACCGACTTCCCCGACAGCAGCGATTTGTCATTAGTTGTCAATCAATTTAGCTTCGCGTAATTCGGTATTTTCAACAGTTCGAATTTCATCGTATTGAACATATGCCAATGCACAGTCGTCGCGTGCACGTATAAACGAAACGGAAACGAAACGCAACGCGTTCGACGTGCTGGAGGCTCGTTTTCCACGGTCATCGAACACTCATTGTCTTTTGGGGCGGAAAGCGAAAGGGAGGAAATCGCCGTCCCGATGCACGAGAGCGCGGAGAGCGAGACACGAGAGCGAATTTCGTACTATCGATCGCGACGCGCTCGTTAATAGCGCAATTCAATCGCGAGTATTGACGTGACAACGATCGGCGAGACGAAGTATTTTTCGTTATCTTTACAACTCTCACTGTCATTTTTATTGCGTCATTGTGAGATATTCTATCCGTTTGTAATCGCACGCTATCGCGGATGATCTAACGCAACATTAGAATCTCTGAATGTGCATTCTTATAAACGCGTTTACATTATCAGTTTCGTAAAGTAATATATTTCTAGATTATACTTTTTTCTCTCTCTCTCTCTCTCTCTCCCTTAATCATCCTGAGAAAATAAATTTTCTTACGACGACAATATCATAGTAGGAATATTGGCAATACCGCTTGTTTGACGCTCCTCGCGACACGTCACTTCGCATTCCGCGAACATCACGTAACCGGAAGCGTGGGCTATTCCACCGTTTCCTCCTCAATCCGCTCGTCGTGGTCGCTCTTTGTTGCACGCAGGAAAACTACGAACGGCTGATCGTTCCTTTGCTCGATTTAACAACGCGATACAGTTTTCTCGCGCACCCTCGAAGAAATATCTCTGGCGTGAAATTAAAGCGGCAAATACGGCCGAGTTTTTCGCGGTCCGTTACTATGCGCGTTAAACGTGAAAGATGCGCGCGATGAGAGATACGAAACATCAGATGCGAAGCGAAGAAGACGCTGAGGAACGCGTTCTTCTATTTTGGTGGTAGGCGATAGGAAGGAGATGAAGACGTTCTAGAAATAGAACGGAGCAGCGTTAACTCGCGTCGCCCACGCCACCCACGTTGATCCTTCACGAGGAGAAACCGCGTCGTCGCTAAGCTCCCGCATCTTCATCCTTTCCATCTTTCTTTCTGACAGAATTTAGCTCGCCCCTTTCTTTCCCTGTTTCTTTGACTCGTCTCGACTTCGTTGAACCTGAAATTTGCGTGTATTTGCACGGTGACGCTCGACGACGATGCTAGATTGCTGAATCCCGCACCCCGCACTTACGGCAACTACCGTGAGAGGAAGAGATCGCTCCTATCTCTCGCGACGGAGTTAAATTAAAATTTAATGAACCGCGGGACCCGAGGTCCTTTCATGTCACAGAGATCCCACCGCGTCGACGAGGATGCGCTTAGATATGCGCGTGCCTTTAATTACGTCAGCTCGGGTGTCGTACAGCTTCGCGCTCCGCGATAGCAAGCGCGCTTCACGAGAGCGGACGTGTCAATGACCTGCAGAACGTGTCTCGCCGTAGACGATTCTGCCGCGAGACTCGACATCGATTACGGCGTGTTCTCTATCGATTAAATTATATTGGCGTTTTCTCTGATTTTCAGAAGGAACAGAGCGACAGCAAACAAAGGACGTCAGCGAGCTCGACTTACAATACTTTCCCGGATGACCTGTACTTGGATGATCAGGACGCCTTAGAGGGTTCCGGCCGAGGTGGCAGCGACAATCGCGACGACCTCGAGGCCTCGGGCAGTGGCCTTGGCCCTGACGACGAGGACGGGGACGACGACCACGGTATGATATCCGATATCTCTCTCTAGATAGATTTTAACCAGACGATCTCGGTTGCTCAATGAATCCCTTTCTCTCCTTAATGAAGAAAAGATTAAATGCTGTATGCAATTTTTGTACAACCTGTAGTATTTTTATATATCCGGCCAGTTTATTTTTCAAAAATAATTTTATCTCGTGTATGTTCATGTCCTCGGAAATTTCTTTTATACAACGTCCGATTGGTTGAAGAATACAATTGAACAAAAAAACTAAAAACATAAAAATATCATGCGCCTCATACATTCGGCGGCGCTGGTGAAAGAATTTTTCCAAAAATTGAAAAATGAACGATATTCATCATCGTGCAGATCGTATCTCATTCCCATTCGCGATGATTGAAAATTTCATTTTCAGCTTTCGTGAACGCGCTTGTTGAAACGTCAAAAAAAAGTTTCTCGCAGATCTGTGTTCGGATCTATAAAAGATTCTAATGTATTTGTCGTGACTTTGTTGCGTTATAGAGTTTACTGGTAATAATGGATTAGAAGTCCCAAGCAAACCGACCGAAGCGAGACCTCCGTTCGATGTCGATGAAACAAACGTCAAAACTAAACAGCAGGTAAGCGATATGTTCTTGGAATTACACAATTTTACAAAACTTTGGATCTTTAGTTTTAGCTTCGCGCATTTACCTCATTTACATTCTACGTTTTAAGAAATTTATGGCATTCTATTTTCATCTTCCATCCACAAATACATCCTGTATGTGCCATAGGAATGCGAAAATTATTCCAGGCAGTAATTGCCTGCTAATGCAAACTGTTGGATTTGTTATCTCGGAAATAAGAGCACGATTTAGGTGAAACCATAATAAAAAAAAATTGCATTTCATTCCATAAATTGCACCAGTATATCATATTTTCGCAACGTTTTACGATATTGCGCTTGATATTTCTTGCACAGGCGTGCAATCTAATTTGCCCGATTAGAATGCTGACGCGACACTTGCCGCTCTGAACGGATTACTACATTTTTGTCCAACGACACGCGCGCTTCTTCTCTCGCATGAAGTCACGAATTAAATAGATTAAAGTGATCGAGCCGTATCCAATTTCCAGACAACTATTGAAACCGTGAATCGACCTGGCAACGAGGTCAACGTAATCGAGCCCTCAGGCACGGAAGACGATCACGCTGACAACACTGACGACATCCACGAGGTCTATATCATGAATCCGAAACCCGGAGACCGCACCAGCTCGTTCTTTGCGCAACCGGGTGTACTAGCCGGTGAGTGTAAATGTAAAAGTGACAAAGCTTTCCGTCGAACTCGACGGAAGTGTATCATAAGGATCGAAATAGTTGTAGATTGTATCTCGTGTCTCTTTGTTCGAATGTAATCTCGACTTGGTTTGATGCGACTTTAGAGAACGGCGTGATAATTATTAATGAACGTATCGAAAGCAAGAAAGGCTTTATCTGAAAATAAATCTAAGATATTTCGATCGTGCTTCCAGCTGTGATCGGCGGCGCGGTAGTGGGCCTCCTCTGCGCGATACTGGTGGTCATGTTCATCGTGTACCGGATGCGCAAGAAGGACGAGGGCTCGTACGCCCTGGACGAGCCGAGGAGATCGCCCGCGGCGCAGGCCTTCCCTAAGCCGGGCGCGCCTCATCACAATCGAGAGTTCTACGCTTGAGGCGACGGCGGCGCGATGGCGACTTCGCCGATTCCTCTCGCGATCTCACGATGCCGAGCCGAGTAAAGACCTACCGACGATCAACGCCCGTTTTCGGAATTCCGCTGGTCGATGGTGAAACAATTACTACGGTTAAACCGCATGGCACGCGCTCATAGACTCCAAAACGCCAAGTTTTACCCGAGGAACGTCGCTTAGAACGTCGGCCAATTTTCAATTACACGGATCTCCCCTGATCTGCCGATCTCCCTTGTTCTTAGCTTTAAATCGACCGTTATAACATATCCCCCTTAACTATTTGGATTCTTTCCCGTTTCCTTCCTCGGAAAGCAATTAAAATTTTTTTATGATTCTCCCGAACTTCCTCTATGATTTTTAAGCTCGACGTGAGTCCGAGCCGCGACAACGACGTTCACGCGCACGGGCTTTCTCAGCCGCCCGAATTTCTCTTGACTCTAGGAAACTGTATTTTCTTACGCGCTATATTTCATCGTGTTCAAAGAAAGATGTACGCGAGTAAGAGATTCTGAGGCAAGACAAATTCACGGCTCTCAGCCGATGAACCGTTCACCGAACGCCGAACCTTTTCAGCTTGACGCTCCGGATCGCCCTTCACAACCCTGTACAGACCTTCCTTTTCGTTGTCCTGACTTTAATCGCATTCGCTGATCTCCAAGAAGATTCTCTTCGGAGTGTAATCATCCCGGCTGGTGACTGAAGCGACGGACAATGAATGACGAGACTACGGACTCTCGTACATATCCCGTCGAGACATCGTCGGCGAGATTGCACCAATTCAAGATGCATTTACAAGCGTATTTAGAGAGCATGTATATGTGTGTGTATATATATATATATATATATATATATATATATATATATATATATTTATATATATATATATATATTTACGTGTATGTATACGTATATACATGTACAGGACTGAGAGCGTGAAAATTCGTGGGCGATAAACGCTGCTGCTATGTCGTTAATCATTCTGTCTCTCGGTGGAAGGAGGGAAGGGAAGAAAGATCGTTGCGGCGTCGTGATTTCTCTCCGACAGCAAGAGCAGTGAGAAGTTAAGCTGCAACCTCCTTCGCGCGTCGCTGCTATTACTTGTTCTCTCCTTTTTTTTTTAAATTTACGATATTTACTTTTTTGATACGAGCGTTTAATACTGAGTTCAACAAAGATTTAAGGTCTTTTATTGCGCGTTCGCGCTCCGAAGCGTTAGAAGCGAAACTCGGTGCGACTCGTCGACCATATTGATCGATTGCAGAGAGGATAAAAAGGGCGCCTATATTAAGAATATGTGTTGAGCATTAATCGTAGCGCGACCGCATCGACCGACATTACGTATATTTTGAAGAAAACAAAAAAATATTTTATGTCCATGTATTTCTAGAAATTATATAAATTGCACAAAATGATTTAGAATTTACTCGGTCAATCGGTCGCAGATATTGTACATATCGTTATAAAAAATAGCGATTATTTCTGAAACATATATAAGATTTTATACGTCTTTTCTTCGCGCAACTTCTCTCTTCGTTTTATTGTATTCTAGAACGTTGAAAGATGAATAGTTCAACGTTCGTATCTCGAGTTATTCAGTTAAAAGAATCAAGAGTTTTTTATTCTTTTTGATCGATTTGATTATTTATTTCTAACGTCAGCTTTCTGCGTGTTTCTTGCGCGAGATAAATGTATCTCACATTTTTAAGATAAGACTCAATGATAATAGAAAACATATGTAAACTTGCTCGCGTTTATGGATTATTTTATTGCTTCGATAATTGCTTCATATAAATCACGTTTAATATATCATTTATGCATTTATAAATACTGAAATTCCTAATAATTGTGAATATCATGTTTCACATGTTCGCCACAACATTTAGTAATTTATTGGAACCCCTAGTTTTATTAGAATCTTTCTGTTGTATGAATTTGCAATTGACACATTTAGCAAATAAAGTAAATTCTCAATTAGTGTGCCATATCTTTTTGAAACGCGAACCGACAGTCACGCGTACGTGTCGTCAATACCTCGTTTCGACGTTTCCATCTTCCAAGTCATAAAAATATGTATATCTGTAAAAATAAAATGCAGCTTTTAAAACGTAGAGGAATCCTTTTGTAGGGACTGAATATTTTTCTTTTTTTTTTTATGCTTGGAAGCATCGGACGAATAGAAATACTTGGTGGTCTACTGAATCATGTTTGCATGGCAATAGACGTCATACCCTCCTTCCACCCATAAGATAAAACATCTCACTTTTATTACCCGAATCGAGTCTGATGCTGATAAAAATCCTTGATACATCCATCTGGGAGGTTTATTTTGGATGGGGATACCTACGGATGTTTAACAGACACAATTATCCACGACACGAAAAAAGAAGAAATATGTCGTTCCTCCTTGCCCCAGAATGGAATAGCGCATGCCTTAGCACGACAGAAATGATGCCATAATGCTGTATTAGAAACTGAACATGCGAAAGGGAACACGCGAAAAGCGATACAAATGCGTATATTTGTTCGTATCGGAATTTTTTCCCACAGCGACATTCGTCACGCATCGCAGGGTCCACCTTTATTAACGTTTTTTCTTCCACTTCACACGATGTTTTCTTTGTCGTTTTGTCTTTCCGTCCCCATTTATTTTCCGCAATTTTAACGTTTTTTAACGTTTGATGCTCTTGCACTGATCCTTGAATCTCTTTTTTTTTCTTTCCTAATGAGCGTCTCTTTTCGCAGAATCCGATCCGTCGCGGAAAATCGGACACGTTGGAGCAGTTTAAAGTATATCATGCCGATACTGCCATATATACTACGTAAGGAATAGCGATTTGGTACGAATCTCTCACGAATCCGCCTTATAATCACGTTGTTTGCCACCTTACGGCATTCTCAAACTCTCATTATTCTGCAATTGATTTTTCTGTTTCTTTTTAGCTGATTCGTTTTTACGTCCAGATATGCTGATTATTATTATGAAATGTATAGAGTCTATTAAACGCCTTATTTATTTTATTATCAAGAATAATGTAGCTCCCTCTCATCTACGACAAATTTGTTGCTTCAATTTATCTTTGTTGAACATGCGGTGTTGCTTTGACGATTTCTCTTTGACATATCGTGACATAATTTTATTTACTTGCATTTCAATCGAAAATCACTTACATGTGAACGAAGCCTCGAAATTTATTTGCGCTTTTGAACAACTCAATTTTATTAAATTTAATGAATTCTCTTTTTTTTCACAGAATCTTTTTTAGTGTATTTAAATTTGGAATGGTACACATAGGAAATCAACTAATAAGGATAATAATGATAAGAACATTAATAACGATAGTTAGACATAATGCCAATTATGATCAAAGAAATACCCCTCTCTTTCGTAACTTATTACGTTGATATTCATTATGTTATTAGTCGATTTCTTCGTTATATTATTTTAATTTTTATCTTTTTTGATGTGGACCGATTAAATTCCTCCAATACTTCACACGATTCTTTAATCAATCTATAACTTTCTAAAAACGCAGCATGTCATGATAGATGCTTTTATCTAAAATGCTTTTGAATTTTTCTCTGTCATCTTTTTATTTTTTTTCTCTCTTTCTTGAAAATCCTTATCTCGTGTGAAGTAAACGAGGAAAGACCTAGAAATTGGGGGCTCATAATCTTTATTAATAATCATACATGATATAGATGAAATTGTTTGTTAGATAGTAGTTAATTGACCTCATGGTGTCGCTTGCCTTAGCTTTTGCTAGCTTACGCCTCACCACGCGGCCAATTAACGTCTGAGAGAAATTAAGCGAAGAGGGGAAGAAAAATAATAATTGTAATGAAATCATATTTTATAAGAAGACGTAATTCCATAAGAACACTATAGCAATGAGAAGTCTAATACTAGGCAAAGCCCATAGGCCAGGTGGACGAATGAAAATAATTTTAAAAATGGATTAATATTTAATAATAACGATAATATTAACAATATTATTTTTTAAGTGTAAGTACTGTCATCGCTCCTCTTCCTTGTCCTCTTCCTTCCCTCCTCTCCTCTTCGTCCTCTTGCTATTGTTCCCTAACTGGTCTATATTACATATATGTGTATATATCTCCGTCTATGCACGAACCCACAAAATACGTATATACATGTATATGTACTTACATATAAATATATAGATATATTATACTCGCTCGTGCAACTGCGATAAAACGCATTTGTTCCGGTTTTTCTCACTAAAATGTTTTATATCATTCTCCCACGTTCTGAGATTCGACTTCCTGTCACATATATAATCACAATCGATGACGAGTCAAGACATAAGCAGCTTTTTACCGAATGCAAAAGATTGCAATATCCGTGTTATCGCTGTTGCGGACATCAAAGTAATTATTACGTTATTCTTAATTAACGGAAATTAATAATTGCACTATATTAGTATAATAATAAACAATAATGTATGTCGTCGCTCCTATTCTGTAAATAAATACTATACCGTCTAAGGAAACGCGTTGGAAACTTCTTTGAGATGTACTGAACATCTCTTCCATTTCACACAATCGTATAATTTAGGGATTCGTAGAATCGTACACCGAGATAACGAAGGAAGATTATTTGCACTTTATTTGCACTTTATCAAAATATGTATTCACACCTTCGAGTTACATTAAGTTGCCAGAATATAACATTTTCGAAGGTAAATCTCTGTAAATACATACTAGACATCTAACTGTAAAAATTACATTTTTTTTACTAATATTATTATTTGCAAAACAATACTTTGCATGTGCCCTTATTTCACATATACAATATTTATACTTCATAAAATATCATTATCAAAAATATCAACCACTTTTTTAAAGATTGAGTTATGAGCCATATGTAAAAAATATTTATACATAATGCACAAAACAATCACATAATGTTAATAATACCGTTAATAATAGATGCCGATAAATGTATAATAGACAAATATGTTTCCATCAATTAAACGCTTCTGTTAAATTGCGTTATATCAAAATGTCTTTTAAAAGACAAACGTTTCAATAATGGAATATCGTCATATAGAGGATATACAGGATGATTCTTAATTATACTTCAGAGAGTGAATTTGAAAGTTTCAAGTGAATATGAAAATAAGTTGTTTAAGCTTTTTTCTTTTAAGTTGTAATAAATTGAAGAAAATATTTAAAGTGTGTGCGCATATATGTAAAACTTGAAAAATTAAGCCTAAACAATTTATATTTACATATTTTTTACTTGCTTTATTCTAAATTCACATCTGAAACATAAGATATATAAGATATTATGATAAGAAACATCCTGTATAATATTTCCATATAATATCACAAACATAATATATTGTGCGGGTCGTTTACTTACATCATCATATAAAAAAGTGAAACGAAATATTTTTGTCATATTTCAAAGCTCCTGTTTTTTCTTTACAGAATTGATATGTGTGATGAATGTGAATTTTTTCTTACAATATGCATAAAAGTAAATTAATTTTTTACTATCACGTTCAATAATATGAACTGCCAAAATATATCGAAAGTGATCTTGTTTTTATTATTATTCTATATTAATAAATATAGTAAATGTAATAATATAATTTGAATGTGTCTTATTTTCAGCAAAAATAGATCTCATATCTAATAACTTATTAATTTACAGCTATTTATCAATCTATGAATCGAAAAAACATTTTTTATATATTTTAGTAATTATATTATTGAGCATGTGTGGTAGCATGCAAAAGGATCTATTTATTTTTTATATTATATGAAAAATATTCCTAAAAATGACTTTTTTAATCATAACATTTCAATGTTATAATTCATTATTAACTACTACGAGAAAAATGGGGCCTTAAAATCATTCACTACAAGTTTACTGCAACATTTGCAATTATAAATGATCAGTATGCAATAGAAATTATGCAAGTTAATTTTGCATCTCTTGATAATGTTGACAAATTTTTCCATGCAAATTTATTGAAATTTTGTTAACGGTTTTTTATCTATATGATAATAGAACTGATTATTTTGTGAACCACAATATAGACTATAAATTACTTTTAAGGAAAGGCTTGAGATATTTATGGAAGGATTGGTTAACGCTCTCCTGATTCAAAGGACTTTTCATCGCCTCGTCAAAGAGACGCTGATACACATTGCCGTCATATGCACCAAGCGCGGATGCGAGGATCTCGTCGCGGATATCGAATCCATCAACGATACCAACAGCATTTGGACGGATTGCAGCGAGCATCTCTTCGAAGCGTGCCTGCAGCGCCGGAACATCTTCGTTATTTAGATTGGAAAACTGTAATTACAAAATGAATCGCCATATTAAGGAAGTGACTTATCGAAATTACAATGATAATTTTAATTTTACAAAATTATAATACTAACACGAAGGAAGTCTCCAAGCCGTTGCAGTACCCAATATATCGAGTACAATTCGCAAAGTTGCATCAAAACCTCGTGAAGCTGCTTGGATATGGATGTCAATTCTCTGACATTCTCAACGAATCTCATCACTAAGAAAGCTCGGCAATGAGATTCTGCACAATGTGCTAATTCGATGCTAGTTTGATTCCATGCATCTTCTATTGATACACCATTACGTATTCTGCGGTCCATGTTTTCCGTCGCCAAACGAATTTTACTATAAAAACATAAATTGTAGATTGCAATGATATTGCAATATTGTTTTTTTGCTCATTTTTCTTAAATATCAATTTCCTTTATGTGCACATATATTTCCTTTATATATTTCTTATATTATATATTTACCCTGCGGCAACTGCTTGATGCGCTTGCACAATACACGATAAAGTATTTTTCCAAGGACGCTGTATTACTCCACGTGAAAGGATAACTAAATATTCAACAGTTGGCGGCAGCGGTTCACCATCAACAGCTTGTCTCCAAGCTTTCATCAGATATCTAGCAGTTTGCAATAGCAGAACCGTATTTTCGCCTTCATAAGTGCAAGTAGCAGTCACTAAACCATAAATCGCTGGCAAGTTACTTGCATCCATATAACCATGTCCACCACATGCCAATCGTAATTGCTCAATACCAGTAGCTCCGTCTGACGATGCAACCGCCTTTAAACAACATGCCAGAGCATGCAGCTGAAAAAATATATGATTTTATTTTTCTAATTGTGTGTGTGTGTGTGTGTACGCGTGTGCGCGCGCGCGCGCGTGAAACAAAAATTATTTAAATTATAAATCAATTTTTTTTAGTAGACAGAATGAGATATTTTTTTAAATTTCTTTTCTTATAACAACGTCAGTACTACCTCAGGTAGTCTTTCTAATTCTCCCTGATCTAATTCGGCTGTCACATTATTGTACATCTCCCAAATCCAATCGGCGCACATTCGAAATGCGAAACACGCAGCAAGATTAGGAAACAATTTATATTGTTGAGTAACATAATTCATAATTTGCGATTCCGGCTCACTGGAATAAATTAAAAAAACATTTTAAGATTGCATATATAATTTTCAATAAAATTATTTCAACATATTTATCACGGAAATGTGCATACTGATTTTCACGAAAAAAAAGGAATACGATATTTTAAGATAATAAAAGTAAAACAGTTTGAACATAAACAAAGTATATTCAAATCAAAGCTATCTGTCAATATTAAGATTCTGAATACTAATAGTCTAGTTACTATGCAATTTTTAAACTAAATGAAAAACAAAAGATAAAGCAAATCTGATAAGATAAGACTTGCATGAAACTTATGTCTTCACTATGCGCTTCGTTTTGAAATCACACAAATTCAACAGCAAGAATAGAAAGCAAATAAAAGATAATAAATTTTTTTAACTGATTATTGATGTTATTCTATCAATCATTTTTTTTTATCACATACTCGGGTTTTATTTGACTTTGTCGTCTCACTGCGCTGTATCTAATAGCTATTGTCACCGCCTTTGACAGGTAGTTAGAAATATCGCGTACTAATACCACTCGAACGAACATCATTGTACCATAAGTGAGTTTATCACTAGGCGCTTTCACATAAGTTCCATCCTCTAACACCTGAAAATTTGAATAATTTGACCTTTAAGCTTTTCTATTAGACTTCTCGTTAAATAATTAATCATGAATATTTCGTTCTCTCTTTCTCTCTCTCTCTCCCCCCCCCCATTCTCTTACCTGAGAATTTTTCATCAACATGTGCTCGCGCGGTATTCTGACATTCTCGAAACCAAGAAAGCCGTTATTAGTCGCATTCATTCCTAATTTGGTACCAATTTCACCGATCTTTATACCTAACAATGAAGGTGAATCTTTTAACATAAATTTTTTTGTCATTTGTAAACGCGACATTCGGCAAAAGATTATATAAAATTTAAAATGCGTCTATGATTTTACGTACCTGGTAAGGGTTCATGAGTATTCTCATCCCTAAGTTGCACAATAAAAGCATGAATACCTCTGCATTCTCCTTTTGTATATAATTGTGCAACGACAATTGCATAATTTGCTGTATGGCCCACTGAAAGTATTTTTTATAAGTCTCTAAGAATGAAATCTATGTTAGTTTGAAGGAAAAAAAATACTTACAACCGCCAGGCCACCACTTGTAGGATGTCAAAGTCGGGCTATTTAATATAAATTCTCTGGTTTCAGGGTCATAGGTCGCTGTAGTCTCTAAACCTCTAATAAATGTGCCATGACCAAGCTCCGTCTAAGAACACATAATTCTATTATTCTAAAGATTAAGCGGTTTTTTAGAATTTAAAAAAAAATATATATATATTACAATAAATATTGATAAGTTCGTGAGCAAATAAGAAACATACTTGGGCATAAGTACCGATGATACTACAGGACCAAGCTCTGGATATCCAGTATCCTTGTTGTTCGATATTACCCTGTCCCATAATAGCCGGTATAAACATCACATAGTGCAATGTCAATGGATTACCATCCTTCAATATTGCTGAGCCTAACATGCCTCCTAAAATTTGTCTACAGAGTACCATAAATGCTTTTGTCAAATGATGCTTTTTTTAGATTTATAAGAGATTACATTTCGCAAATTCTTTCCATGGAATATTAAACTTGGAATTAAATTATTATTAATTAGATATATTATCTCGAGTAAATAATATATTTATAAATAATATCTTATTTGAAATAAATGACATTTTCATCATAAAACATTAAATTCTTTGAACATATAAATATTTAATATGCTCTCTCTTTTTAAGATAACGACATAAGACACTACATTATTTATTACGTGTCGATATATCTTACGAGAAAACGTCCATGCTGCTTTTCCCTGACTCGTGTAATTGTTGCACCTTTTGTAACACTCTACATCCTTTCATTATCGCATCTTCGTAAATTTCCTTGTGACTTTTGTATTTTGCAGGAATTCTGTCATGTAGAAGTGGATCACTTAGAAAGAAGTTTTCTGCAAATAATAAACTGGAATTAATTTGAAAGTAATTTAATTAATTTTTTACAATTATTGAATTAACGATAAAAAACATGTAAATATGCAAATAAACTGTGACACAGCGATACTAAGTAAATCCACGCAAATCTATATGCTTAATATGTAAATAATTAAATTAAATTAAATTAGATATTAGCTAAATAATCAGATCGAATAATTAAATTAAGCAATTTTAAATGATCAAAAATTTAATTAAATTAGATTTCTGTATAAAGACTTTTTTCTATGGCTGTAGATGCAATTTCGGATTAAAGTTTCTTGATAAATTAAAATGCTGCTCAGGATGTCTCATAGAAAGTGGCATAACCAGTTTCCAACTCGACACGAATATTATCAAGACTGTCCTTTGCGATAAACGAATCATTTGTATCAAGTAAATAGATAGATTTTATGAGCGTTAACGGATAAAACGAATCAAATGAGAATTTGCCTATACGGTCGGAACAGGATCTTAAGTGCCCAATTATATTATTGTATACATTTTTGATACAAATTTTTCAGTTATTTTTTAACTGCGCGATTGTTTCTCGGATTTGCAACGCAATTCTAAACTGAACTAATAAAGTCACAAGTTATTCACAGTTTTTTAAGCTGCTATCAATATCTAACTGACGATCAAAAATTAATTTGTGACTTTATTAGTTCAGTTTAGAATTGTTGCAAGTCCGACAAACAGCGCGCAGTTAAAAAAATAACTGAAAAATTTGTATAAAAAATGTATACAATAATATGATTGGGCACTTAAGATCCAGCTCTGATCGTATAGGCAAATTTGATTCGATGAATCATTTATGTAATCATTGACAGAAATTATTAGATATTATATATGTCTCTCCTATATTATCCATAAATTAACGATCTAATATAAAAAAGGGCTAATTTATTTTTCATTCATAGATTAACGGTTTTCGGGAAATGTTTTAATTTAAGACAATCTTTGGCAAAAATTCATTTTTCGATACGCGTTAAAGATTGTCTCAAAGATTGTCTTTGGTTTAAAATTAAAGTAATCTCCATTTCGTTGAAAGATGGATGAAAGAAATATTGCTCCTTTCGATCGATTTAGAATTTAATTCATTCAGTCATGTCAGAATAACGATTTTATTTCCGCAAGTCTGCATTTCTAACAATTCATCAATATTAATAACAAGAATGACAGAAAGCATAGTAAAAACTAATTAATCGTAAAGTCCATCGTGAAAATATGACGTTTAAGATATTTACTCTCGTGTTGAACATTGAACAGCTATGCATATTATCAAAGTTAATTACATGAATAATTGTCAGTGAGAAGAAAAATTATCGCATTTAAAATTTTTATTGTCGCATATTTATACAAATACTTGATAAAGAATTGTTGTTAATATTATTAAGGACAATATTTTCATACACGAAAAAAATATTGAAGAGGACTAATTTATTTGGGTGGCTTTTCACATTTTTATTTACTAATTCAACACATTTCTCCAGAAATACTATAGAAAGTTAGATAAGCTTTCTATTCATAATAAACAGCATGTAGACATTTGCATTTTAAAAGAAATACTCCTTGTAATTTGCGATACAAATTTTCTTCTATTTCGTCAAGGTATGTAAATTGATCGTTGTCGTTATATACGGTTACAGTTACAAATTAAGTTATATATTTATCTTTTTAATTTCTATATATAAAAAATAATAAGTATACGAGGGCGTGTGCGTGTGTGTGCGCGCAGCAAATTACAAATCAACATAGGAATAAACGTAATATAAATCTAATTGTTACAATAGATAGATCTCGAGGCGGAATGTGGCATGTAAGATTGAGCGCTTTATCACGAAGAAGTGAGTAATAGCTGATAAATAGAGGCGATTAATAGCCCAGCGATTGGGCGTTGACATTTCGTGCTGTTGGCGACGATAAGAAAATATGAGAGTTGCCACGCTATGTGATATAAAAAGGATGCGACAAGCATGTGCGAATTAATCAGACGGGACGACGAACCTAGCTCGCGCCGATGCGATGTTTTCTCCGTGTTGCCGTCCCAGAAATTCGTGAGCTCCGTGGGATCGAAGCTGCATCTCTCGCGCTCGCGCCGCAGATCCGCGTTTATCGTCACCATCGTTACTAGATTGAGAAAAAAAAACTTGTCACACGTTCCAGAGCATCTGCCAGTAATTGACCGTTGTTCGCGCGAACCACCAGCTGACTCACCCACGCGATCACGTCGCAGGTTGCACTTACGATTGATAACAAACGCACCACTGACCACTGACGTGACGTCGACGTGTGACTGCCAACTACCGAGTACTGACTGCCACTGGAGCACGGTAGGAATAGCGCAACGCTCTCTCTCTCTCGTTTTTTGTAGTATAACTAAAACGGAATCAACGCATGCGCGAAATATAGAAGTTGTCTAAAAGCGGGAGCAAATTTTTGTATAAAGACATAAAAAATCTGAGTTTATTTCATGAGAAAGAAGGAAATAAAGGATTCTGTTCGGTTTGTTGGCAAGAGTTGCATAAAAATCTCTGCTCTAACTCCGCTCGCCATCTTTTCTCTCATTTTCCTTTTTCCTCTCTCTCTCTCTCTCTCTCTCTCTCTCTCTCTCTCTCTCTAGTTCATTATTACATGACATTAGGTGCTTTCCATTTAGTGACACAAGTCGACACAAACATCGTTCTATCTTCCTTGGCACTCAATAAATAACAAAGACAGAATGATACTTGTGTCGACTTGTATCACCAAATGGAAAACCTTATCGATAAAATGTTAACGATGATCGATCTTATAGAAATCGTGTGGATGCTAAACTTTGAGTGACTAGGTATAGCTCCACAATATAATATTAATTATAATATTAATAAGGTTTATTATATATCGTATGAATGTTTCATGTTTCATACGTATATTTCGATGTATAATATTTCTCTTTAAACTTCATCTCCAAATATAAATGTTATTTAAATAATGCCGAGGGAGAAAAAGACAGAGAAAAATTCAGATGGCGGTACTAGACAACTTGCTTATCTCGCGCATGTGCTCTTCTTGAGCTGCGTTCCATTTGATACTCGCAACGTTCTTAGAGTCATCATTCTTTGTTGATTATCAAATATTAAACAAGGACGAATGATGCTGGCGAGTGTGCAAGCACTTGAGTGAAACCAGAGAGAAGCCTGAGAGCGGCCATCCCGGCCTTTTTCGTGGAACCGTCGAAACTCCCGTACACTAACGCCAACTAGTTCCATTTTAGCATATGGAATTAAATAGCCACTTCCATTTTCCGATACTGCCGATAAAATCGCATTATGGTGCGTGTCCGTGCTACTTCC
>JANQDE010000009.1:3410947-3434727 GCA_037157785.1 Cephalotes varians
ACACACACACACACACACACACACACACACACACACACACACACACACACACACACACATCTTAAATTAAAGTTTACCTCTTGATCGCATACTTCTGGGCGTGTACGGTTGATCCGAACGTTTTGATCAAAGTTTGATCTCTCATCCTTTTCAAGGACTGGCTTTTTTTCCTCATTCTCGTGATAATCTTCGTGAATAGCCGATTCATCATCACTAACGTAACCATATGCTTCCGTATCATCAGACTCCAATATGCCCGTTTTCGCCCAAACCCAAGCGGCTTGACCGATCATCCATGACATTGCTTTCTGAAAATGCTTCCATGGCTGCGACATAACATTTTGTTATTTAATTTTAGACTCAGTAGAATTTTGTATCAATAGAATTATATATATATATATATATATATATAAAATTATAAATTATGATATTTTAATCATATAATATTTGTTGCCAAGATTTATCTGTCTTATATTTCTTCACTGAAAAATAAAAAAATGTAATAATAAGAAGGCATGTGCATGCATTGTCTGATTCTTACATTATCAAGCAATTAAAATCTTTTTAAAAATTTCTTAAATAAAATTGTTATAGAGAATATATGTAATGAAATATCTTGGTTTTTCTTTTAACTGGCATTGTTGATTTAATAATATTATTATTGTAATTAAAAGTGCTCACAGTAAGAAGACTATTGGCAGCGTTGTTGGTTTGCGAACTCTTAAAGCACACCGCTTGATAATCAAAGATCCTTATCCTCTCGAATACACCGTCTCTGACTAAGCTGCTCATTATCGGACCTCTGACTTCGCCGAAAAATTTACCAGCGTCTGTTTCATCCTCGGCGGCAATTATGTAGCCGTTATTGTCAATGAGATAACATGCCCAGATGTCGTCGCCGCAATGTTTATGGCAAGTACCATCGCAGTTAAATGTTATATTTTGGAAAAGCGCTTGCAAGGCAGTGTGCTGAAACTGGAAGCCAATTACCACGGCCGGCGCCTTCCCTTTCTTATTTTCTGTAAATTTATTTATACAGATTTAATATCCTATACTCTTTACCGTACATATCATTTGCATTTTAGTCGAGTTACGTAACTTGCTAAGTTCTCCCGTTTCATTGAAATCTGATATCGGAAGACTATTAAATTTACGTGACTGTTGGAACAAACTTATGATAATTACTTATCTACTACTTTAATCAAATGTGAATCTTATAAATAATATAAATTATTAATTCTATATAAGTTTGGACGTTTTGTTTTTATCTCAACGTTTAGAAAATTTTTAAAAGAAAATAAGACGAATAAGTTATTAAGGCTCTCAATGATTTTAACATTTTGGAAAGGAATATATTCTTTTTATTTTATATTTTGATAACAATTGAATACTGACTTACCAATAAATACAGCACGACTGGCAGTGACTAGAGTGGTGTTATCGGCACCTTCGTCTTCGAGCGGCACGGAAAAGACGAAATTGTCCGCACTTATATAGTACTGCTCAACCGCTCGTTTATACCACACTTCGTCGATAGCACGAGGATACAGTTTACTGAAATGATCCTCCGGCAGCGACATATCCTCATCTACTGGAGAAAAGTCTTGCCATCTGGTCAGTCCGCTATGTGTGGCCATAAATGCCAGCACCACTCCAAAGCGTTGTTTGAACTGCTTCCTATGAGAGAAGACACTTCAGAGATAGCGATTCGAATTATCCACAACTCGAGCTGGCGTTTACTTGCATTTTTTTTTACAGGAGTTGTTTTAAGATATAAACTCGATATGTAATTATATAATTTATACAGGTCTCTCAAATTTGTATGCAAGCTCGCAACTCTATTGCGCCATTGCATGGGAAAAATTTGAAATTTGCATGGGAAATTTGAGAAATCAAGTCCAAGTAAAGAAAGATAAAAAATTATATTGCAATTATCATCTTCAATTTCAACGTAACAACAATAGATTACTTAATCCGAGAAAAACCAGACGATATATCTTGCTAAAAGTAAAATGTGATTTTATCATTGCATCATAATATATATTTTTTAACTCGTTATATAATTGTTGGTTCAAATTAAATACTGAAATAAGATTATATGATTATTGTAAAACATTCAATTATTGAACAAATTGTCTTTTTGCAGAATAGTGCAAACGAACGAATACTTTTGTAAAAACGCTATTATAAAGCAGTCAAAATCATTGCACATTGGAAAAATCCTCTTGCTTTCGCAGTGTTGCTCGCAAAGCATTCTTGCTCTTCAGGCTTCTGTTCCTGAAAGATGACAATCGCCCTACGACTTGCAAGCTAATTTGCGCCGACCTTAAAGTGTCAAAAGATGGAAAGAAAAAAAGAATGTGAAGAAGCAAAAAAAAAAAAAAACAAGATTATACGCTAGAGATATAGGAATAAATATTGAGCGAGTACTTTACGAAGAAAAGTAGCAAATTCAAAATCAAGAAAAGAGAAATCGCGAAAGATACAATTCTACTAATTTTTCTGTAAAATTCAATACAAATTTTTTTACTTTCATTAACTAGAAAGAAGATAATAAATACAATTCCTTAATAGGAAATGGAGCAAAGTGAAAGAAATTTTTGAAAGGATTCTATGAGAAAAAGAGAGAAAAATAGAATTAAGAAGAGAAAAGAAAGATAGAAAGAGCTGACATTATATAATGTACGACACGAACAGTTGAGAGTTAATTTGTTATTTTCTAAGAATGTAAGGTGCGTTGTGATGGCGTTACCTGGTCATCTGATTCATCAGTCTAGCTAAAGGTCTGCATGGCGTCAAAGTGGTAAGTACATTAGTCAAAAGGAACAGGTGAACTTTCTATCCTCATAGAAACAAGAGAAAAACAAGACAGAAAAATAGAAAAAAAGAATTGTGCATAGGTAAAATAGTGAAATAAAATAAAAACACAGGACGGAGTATTTTGTGTGTCAAAATGAGCACGTGTAAGTTTTAATTCTGATAAGGAAATAGTGGTAGAGAAAGAGCGATGTCTCCGTCCTAAAGATGTGTCGAGCAGCGATTAATCGTTCTATTTTTATTTTACATATTTATATTTCATTTTTTATATTTTATTTATTATTTTTATAAAAATTTTTCGTTGCATCTATTTCTAATTATCAATAATCAGATCACTGTTTGATATTAGATATCCACTTTGGATTCGGAAAAATCTATCAAATCTTAAATTTTAAATCTATCAAATCTTTGTTCTAGTTTTAACCGATAACTTTTCTATCAATTATTAAATAACGATAAAACGTTAATTTTAATGCAAACATAATATTACCATGTCACAGATTTATATTTATATGAAAGTAATATAAAACATATAAAATAGCGAGTAGTTATGTTGGAAAATTCGACCGATTAATCGCACGCTGTGCGAATAATAGGGAAAAGGAAAACTTGTTCATTGTTTTTCCAAATAGTCTAGTCATGCTAAAGCACTCTCACTTGGCTAATAAATCAAAATTATGCTCACCCTGATTCCTTGGTGCTCGGATTCGATGGGATTTGCTGGGCAAACCACTCGGTTACCTTAGCATCATATACCAGACTGAGCAACAGGTTCCTGTCGCAATAGTATGAGTTCTTGTCGACCTTGTAGGGATTAGCTGTCATATAAAAAAAATTTTAATGCTATTAATTTTAATATTGCTAGTAATATTTTTATTGAAGCAATGGTAAATATAAACAATAAATATAACAAGAGGTATATAATAAGAGATCGTGACTTACGATGAGAGGTATGACTGGAACTCGCAGCGGAGTATTCCGGCGGTTGGGATCGTTGCTTCATGTCGATCCACTTCCAGCCTGGTTGGCGGGTACGCTCCAGAAAATGTAGGAGCTGCAACTCCGAGGAGTTGAATCTATGTTCACCCTCATAGTGATATCTACATTTACAACAAGAAGTTCGTAAAAATAAGTCCATAAAATTTTCACGTTCCATTAGTCTATTCATTAGCCTATTTTTCTTAACTGCCTATAAATTTCATTTTAATGAAGCTAAAAGAAACAAACTTGCATGAATCGGAATTATTGTGAGAATTCGTTCAGGGCTTACTTGCAATACATCCAATGGGGGTGCACCCGCCAGTTACTACCCGCGAAGTAATCTGTCACGTTTTTCCCTACAATAGTTCAATTCGTTCAAATTTGACATAGACGATCAAGATCAGCGACGAAAGCCTCGATAAGTTAGAGAAGAAAAAAGATAATAATTTAGTTTAACGTCCGAAGCAGAAATTGAAATTGTTATCCTTTTAAGTTAAAATTTCAATACGATAGAAAAATAATTTTGTATCAATTATCATTTTTTTATTATTATGAGTAAAAATATTATTTGTAACAATATAGATTGTTCATAATTACTTTATAGCAATAGACTTGATATCAATTAAATTTCGAAGATGTGATAAGGATCGCAAATTTCCTAGAATTTGCAGTGTTAATATAGGAACATATATGAGATGTAACTTTGCTCGGCGGAGGCAAACTTTCCTATTGAGAACTTTAGATCTATACAAAACAACGTTGAATTTCACAATCGATGCGACATAAAACCCGTTTGCGAACATCTCCGCGATTCGAAACTGCATATCGAGTGGAACTTTACAGGGAAACTTTACGGCTTGTCAGACCATCATACATCTATAACTTGCATAAAACGAGATTACATTCAAACAAAAAACGTATTACTCATGCCAACTTTCGTGAAGGTGTCCATAGTCACATCATTGAATTGCCAAACTTCTTCGTCATCTATTCAACTTGTCCAACCACATCATCTTCTATCATCTGAGTCGCGTGAAAAGCCTCAAGTTTCATTATCGCGTTTTATTATCATACCAATTCATTCACTTGTTTTTAATAGATCGATTTCTCAAAGTACTCTTAAATAGATAATTTCTACAGTAATAAATTCAAATAACAATGTTCAACATTCTGCGTGAAATAATTTCGGACAACTGTTGGCATTTCAAAAATTTGAAAATGTACGCCAAGAGATATTAAAGAGAATCAACGTAATTGCAAATAATCTGATAATAGTATATCATTGGAAGCTTTCGTCGCTGCAAAATAGTTCGCTGGAATTAAAATACGTACCTTTAACGTGAGATCGATGTATCTCCTCGGTAGCATGCACGCGGTAATTTCCAGTATGATCGTGCTCAGGCAAACTGACCACTACGGTAAATGGAGTGTCTTTTATTCCCGTGTAATCGTATTTCCTCTTCACTCTGCCAACACGTTTCTAGAGCAATAAATAATACAAATAATCAATTGAAATAATATAAATAAACTATTTTAAAAAGGACTTAATTAAAGAATTCTTATTTTTCTTTGGGAAAAGAAACATCTGTTCCTACATAAACATATTAACCCTTTCAGTCACAATAGGATGCTCAGCGTCCCACCTAAAAAAAATTTCCATGTTCTAGTATTATCATAATTTATTCACAATTTCGATTCAGGCCATAATATTGGGTAGAAAAATGTGTGACTCAAAGGGTTAAAGCATGTAGGATTTAGATCATCCTAAAACGAATGATTCAAATGATAAAATAATGTTATAAACAAACATCAAGCCTTAAAAATATTGTTTATTATCTTGATATTATTTCTTTTCAAATAAAAATAAGAATATTAAAAAAGATTTTTAATCGCAAAGATAAGATTCTCGTTGAATAAATTGTATATTTATAGGTATTTATCATTAAATATATTGCGATAATATATTTACCATATCATCGTAATGATACTTTGTATAAAGCGTCGCGCTACCATCTATCTGATTCACCACATTGTTGCGAAACTGCAGAAAAATTCATATGTAATTACTTGGTAAATGCAGATGCAACATTTAACAACAAACTTTGAGAGCTTAATCATTCTATGATTTTTATTACAGAAATTGCTTTTTTATTTGTTGCAAATTTACTAAAATTTACGAAAAGAATTTTACTGGTTTTTTTTTAAATTTATTTATACCAAGGCAATTCCTTCATCGAATTCTCTGGGACCCCTATCGTGATCCATCAGCTCAACTTCCGCCATATCAACGCTATTATATGCCGGCTTTAAGATACCCTGAAACTATATTTGTAACACATATTATATATTTTTACTACTTATATTTATTTTTATATATTCAATATTGGTGATAGAGTGATAAAGATTTTGCAATTCCGTAATATAAATGTTAAATCGAGATACAAATATGTGCGTTTGAAAAAACTTAAATATGACAATACAATTTAAAGAGCATTACCACTGGTCGAAGATCAGGATGAATCAGAATGAAACCATTGTTGGTCACAATGAAAGCATAACCGTTGACGCCGAGCTGTTCTCACAGAGAGAAAGAGAAGAACATATTATCATATTATCATATTATCATGATTTACGTTTGCTATGCCGTCAATTGATACACTGTGTGCATCATAAAAGCTATAATGGATATTAATAGCATTTTCGTGTCACTCTTCTTAATAGAGTCATATCTAATGTCCAAAGAGGTATTTGATTCCTGATTCAAATACACATTTGTTATTTTAGTATCATATTGTTTTATCATGTCATAATATTCATTATAGATCATATTTATTTTTGTAATTTTAAATCTATGTCAACGAGAGTATCAAGCAAACAATAAAAATTAGAGAAAAATAAATAAAAATGATGGATTATAGATGATAAAAGTAAAATTCTAATTAATTTTAATTTTTGCATTAATAGTATTAGTATTTAATTTTAATTGATTTAATTTAATTCTAGTTTTAATTGTTAATTAATTGTCGAATTATAGATTTTAGTTGTATAGACCATTATATATTTTGGATGTTAAATATCCTGAATTAATACTCTACAGTTGTATAATTATTGCTTTCATAATTAATTGCTAATGATAAAAAATAATTTGTTGCTTTTGTAAAATAAAATGTAAAAAATATACAAATGACATTATATTGCTCACCATATGTGGAATCATCAATTTCTGAATTTCTTCGATCGGTACGTCCGTGCCGGCAACACCGAGGAGATTGGCGATCATCGTCTGCACAGACAATTATCAATACGTTAATTAGAGAACCTGCGTTATGTCGCATTGCGTGACGCTTCTATCATATCATGACAATGTTATTACATTGAAATAAATTATGAATTATCATCATCTCAAGTCGCATAACCAAAAGCGTATCTACCTTCTCCAACAACGTTCTATCACAATAAATTCGTCTACATAAACACGTTTCGATGTATTAAAAATCATATGTGTGAGAAATGATCACCCCTCGCGTGTGTACAATAATGAAAAAAACATGGTCTTCTGACTGCAAATTCTATTGTGAAACAGTTACTGCAAAGTTTTGCTGAATAAGATAATATTTAACAAAATAGAATATCTATGTTGCAGAATGAGAGAAATAAATTGGAAAAATATATCCAGATTATAAAAAAATGTTACGCAAATATTAAAATTATACTTGCAAAAGTATTTTTTATTTTAAAAATGTTTAAAATGTTTGTGCGCGCGAGAGGGACGAGCAATAAGAGTGTAAATTTTTTGCGATTAGACGCAATAACTAGTTTAACTACTGTTTTAATGTATGTGTAATAATAAGAATAACGATACATAATGAAAACTCTATAATAATTAAACAACAAATTCTTTCTATAATTAATTAACAACATCGGACGCAGGCTACCCTAAGTGTTGGCTCAAGTAACAATTAGCTTCGTTCTTTCGAAGTGACGACCTTTCTTTCTCTTTCCTATTCAGTAGAAAATAATTTAATAAAATATTTTACTTTCACGTATTTTTCGTGTATTATAGAAATAAAACTGATCGTGAACAACATATGCAATAGAATTTTTTTTAATTCGGATATTAGAAGAGTATATATGCGTGTGTGCGAGATTAATTAATCTTGAGAGGTCGTCGCTTGAATTAGATCTACAAATGTCTCTGACTAACGAAATCTAGTACTCAATAAATTGCCAAAATTCATGTTATTTGTAATACGTGCGTGCCGACTGTTTCTTGTAATAAGGAGCAAGTGCCTTGGAAAAATGATTGTTATCGTTATTATCGTTATATAAAGTAAATCATTATCTTCATCTCTAAATCTAATTTCAAAATTGTCTGTAAAAAGTAAAATTTTTTGAAATACAATTAATTTTTTAATTTTATTAACGAAATTTTTTTTTTATGAAATCCATTCGCTTGCTCCTTCAGTTAATATTTTTCTCTTTCGTTATATAGTAGTCACTGCAGAACGATTTCTACGAATCAATCTTTACGAGAATATTCTTTTTCGCCGTACGCAATCCAACAGGCAGGTAGGATTTTGCCTTTTTTTTTCTACTCGTCTCGACAGGACACAGGGTAGACTAACGTACCTAAACCTATCTAATGACTTGAAATAATTCCAGTAACTAACGTTAGAGATCAACAAAGATACCAGAGACTTGAATGTGGACCTAAAAGAAATCTATGCGCGTCTACGACCTCGTTCCATTTACATTGTGATTATACTTTTTATATACCTAATAGATTGAAATGTTTTTTTCTTAATAAAGACAAGAAAATTTAGAATAATTGCAATGTTACTTAATATTTTTTCAAAGCAAATATTCTTTAAAGTTTGACGAGTTTAATGAGTAATACATTAAGATCCGTTAAACGACAATTAAGATTGATAGACGAGGTCGTAGGTCATCGATTGTACGAAAATGAAAGATAAAGATACAGGATGTACTATATGCATCATAGAATAATGTTGCTTGACTTTTTTGTTTTAGCTGCCAACCTCTCTTGTTTCTGTCACCCAGTATGCTTCGTTCACCAACACCTGCCTTGTGATGTTCTGTGGACAAAGAGGAACTTAAAACCGAAGCAAGTGCAGCGTGAATATATACCTTAAAGAAATGATTCGTGAATTTTGCGACTTTTATCTCGTTTATCATTTTTTTTTTTTTAATTAATGAAGAAATCACATTTACACATTTTAAATATCGAAAGAATTCAAAAATGTTGCGAAGAACGTGAAAGCACGTGAAAGCATATGAAAGTGCAGACAACAGAAAGAAAAAATGAGTAATATTTGATAATGATTGCTGAAGAGAATTGCCATTTTGTTTCAACATAAGGGGATCTTAATTAAACCTTTAGGCTATCTTTTATCGACAACCTACGAAATGCACGATTGTCACTCTTCCGCCGGCCGATTTTGGACATTATTCGTAAAATAACGAGCAAATAAAAATCTTACCGCGTTGTCGCGTCGATCAAACACCGGCATGCTGACCGAGGTCATTAGCTTGTATTCCTGCAGTCCACTAGTCTGATCATGTCGTCGTTTTTGCTTCTTCACGAATCGCCGATCCTGTTCCTCCATGTTGAAGTACTTCTTATTTCTGTGATAGAGCAGGAAGCGCTCTTTTTGCTCTTCACTTTCACGCTGCTCCCACAACCAATCGGTCATTTTCGGGTCCGTCACGTCGGCATAAACGGGCGTCCAAATGGTCGGATGATCCGTGCGGCCCAGCACTAAGGGCCTTGCCATTACCGGTATATACTTTAACACCTAACAAATTTGAAAAATTCAATGAATAATCTGATCGTTATAATGAAACAAAATAGTTGTTTTATACTCTCGTAGAACTTGAAATCAAATGATTTTTAAAGACTATAAGGTCTTTTTTTATATTTGTTTAATTTTTTTGAAAACAATCTCGATCCACTGACCTCTTCTCTCACTTCTGCCGGGGTACATAGATGTACATAGTAACCTCTATTGGCGCAAGCCATCCATTGCACCTCTCGCACATCTGCAACCTCTCGGCCGATCAGATAGGTAAATACTCTGACGGGCATATCAGCCTTCAATGGCTCATCTCGATTATCCTTCCAGTTGTACGCCTCAAAGATCTCTTTATAATTGTATGGTACGCCGTCGGTGATGAGCATGATTGCTTGATTGCATCTAGCACCTTCCCGTTCGTTGCGAAATGTTTCGAGCAATTCAAAAGCAGTCGTTAAAGCCAAAGAAAAATTAGCGATCCTCTCTGTATCGAGATTCGAAATGGCTCGCTTCAGCTCGCGTATGTTTGCCAGATTTGCCTGGACCAGAGTATCATTGAAGCACGACACTACCTGCAAATATCAATCAATAATTTTACTCTAATTTTTTATCTTTTTTTTGTCCTCTCTCTCTCTCTCTCTCTTTAAACTGACAAATTCAATTCTTTCGATTTATTCTTACCTCTTTAGTTATGTTGGAGAATGTAATGATATTGACAAAGTCATTATTACCGAGGGTATCAAGAATGTTATTTATCACATGTTTGGCGATCTCCCGTCGTATACCAGTCATGCTACCAGACGTGTCCATCAAGATGAGAATATCCTTCGGACTAGTGGCCGCTTCAATGTACCAGCTCCTTGTTCTGCAGTCGAATAGATCCACTGGCTCCATGTACCAATTCATGGCAGGGTATTGACGCATGAAACCGGTCGCGCTGCCGAAATATTGCCAGGACAACGACGGATCTTGTTCATAATTGTTGATGAAAGTGCGATCAAGTGTCTCGGACCACTTAATAGCTCGGATAACATTCGAGGCGCGTTTATACACATTCGTAGGCACATGCACTGCTGACATATTGAGATTCACATCGCCACCGAAGTGAGGACTGTACTCGAGGCTAATACTGTTATTCTTCGCATCGATGAATTCGAAGGATTCTGGTGGGTCCATGTCGGGGGACGATAACGCCGACGTTTCAGCCACGTCCATTATCCTCTGAAAGAAAAAATACAACCTAAAATCACCTAAATAATTGTAATTTGCAATATATTTCAAATGAACTAATGTTCGATAATGATAAAGAAGACTGTTCGTTATTATTATTATTATTAAGAATCCCAGCATGAGATAATAATAAATAATAAAATAAAAGATTCGCACCCTAATAGCCGAGATCTTGGACTCCATTATTTCCTTGATATCCTTAGCAATCTCGTGAACGAGAGCGTTTCCGTCACGTGGTGTGACATCCGCCGTCTTATAGCTGTCTTCGAACGTTTCTATCTTTGTCACGAACCTGCCCAACTGTGACAGCTCGAAGCCTAGCTTGTATGCCCATCCTTTCACTCTGTCAATTGAAGAGTAAAATAATGATAATAATAATTTTAATTTTTATAGAAAAGTTTAAATATAAAAACATTTTGTTACTATTTTATTTAAAAAATCCATCTTATTATTTTTTTTCAGTTTCTTTTTATATCGCGGAATTAGTGTTATAATAATTAATTTATAACACATTATAATGGAATGAAATGCGAATAAAAGCAGTTTGTTCATAAGGTAACAACATTGTGCGAATGGTAATCTGATTGGTTGCAACAGCAGTCTAAGGAAATGACAGTAATCTTATTTAATCGTGAAAAAAATCCAAGAAATCCTTAAAGTGAAATGACGAATCATAACTCTTGTTCGAGAAAGAAGTTGTTCTTTCTTTGAAAAAAGATATAGCGTGCATATAAATCTGGAAAGATATAATAATCCAATTCACATTCATTTACAAAAATAACGTGACTGTAATAACTTTTGCAAAACAAATATTTACTAAACAAACAATTTTACTAAACAAACAATAGTTTCTTTTCACATTTCTTTCCGAAAGTACATCTTTTGTGGAACATATCATTATCACAACGATTCCATCAAGAGTCCTTCATGGTTGACCTAAATATTACTTATCGCTTCATTACCGCATATGAATACAGGACATCGAGTTCGTGTTATTGCAACAAAAAATATTGTATCGGAAGAGATTACAAAAACAGGAGCGGATAAATGATTGCCAGGCCACGAGGTACTTACATATTATGGGAGATGCTGTCGCTACGGTCGACTGCCTCGATCAACATCAAGATGATGACGACAGGTATGAAGCAGGGCTTCATAACTTTCTTTGACCACCTGCTGGCCACCTTGGTCCGCTCCTTGGGGATTGTTCGTGTGCGAGAACACGATAAACAAAATTGAGACTCGTGTTTCACATCAAGAATGTCTGTGTTCGTTTTGCTCGACGTCGATCGTCTCCGTCGTCGTATGCGCACTCACTAACTTGGTGGCGACTCACGCGGAGCCTACGGCAGCTCACTCGGTGCCTATAAGTGCTTATCAGGCTTTATCGATTTTCCGACCAGGCTTGCGCACGGAAAACATGAGCAAACGACGCGCGACCAACTGTCGAGAATCAGAATTGATTGGACCGTGCGTTCGATTGTTGGGAAAGTGAGATGATCGTTAGGGTGCAATTAAGAAACAAGACTTACTATTGCTAAATTCGTTACTGCTTCAAATGATGTTAGTTAATTAAAATCATTCATTAAATATTTGCTTGATGCATCTTTGATGTGTGCTACTTCGTATATATTGTATTTTTTTATAATTATTACATCATAACGTGATGAGAATTATCCTTCATTTTTCCATCTTTGGATATAATTCAAGCCATAATGGATTATTTTCTTGAATAAAAGATCTGTGAAAAGAGTAGGAAGAAATTTAGCTTTCCAAAATATTATTTATTTCTTATTTTCTTATTTAAATATTAAGTGTCATAAATTAAGAGATGCGTTATTAATTCCGCTAAGATATATTCAAAATTGAAATTGATATTTATTTATTTTAAAAAAGCATTATTTAATATCTACACATTAAAAAATTATCTATGTATTTTTTATTAAATAGTCTATAAAGTTATGATTTGGGGAGAAACTACTTCTTGTCATTTTATTCACCTTTTATTATTTTATTATTTATTGTAAAATAATACAGTTACCATGTATTAAGGACGGTTAATTTGCCGTCATACAAAGGCATAAAGAATCGAAGCAACAGTGATATACAACAGCGACAAGGATATCATCAGTTCAGATGCTCCGCAGCCATAAGTCTCATGCTCCAAAGGATGTTCCGTGAAGCAATTCTTTAATCTGCGCCTCTTCAGAGCGTTCAATGGAATCTTGTGACAGGGTTTGTCGCCCGTGCTATTTGTGTACTCGAGAGGTGAGATGTTGACGGGTGTTACTTCCAATCTTCTGTAGCACGTTGGGAACATGCTGTCCACCACGACTAACAATAGATTAGTATGTACCACCTGTAAATTATTATAGGTCATTATTTTTTCTAAAAACTATCTGATTGCTATATTACACACACATAATTTATGCAATATGCATATCTTTTCACAAAATTCTCATCAATTAATTGAACAGCATGAATGTGTTGATAAATATCACATCATCCTATAAACTAAAAAAACAAAAAATAGAAATAGAAAAAAGCATTAATATCATCAAAAATAAAAAATAATGTCTCAAATTTGTTCTAATTTTAATTTGACGTTAAAAATTTCGATGGGAGAATTTCGGGGACAAAAATTTGTCCATTTTTTCATCAATATTTGTTGTTAATTATCATGCTGATCCAGTAAACTTTAAGCTTCACTTTAAATGCATTATTCTAATATAATAACTTGATCTAATATCATAACTTGAATAATTATCATAGATTATTGAAAACACAATGATATGTACGTAATCGTTTTAATTATTTATGTCTGTATCAGATGCAAATTCTGACGCATATGTGATAGTTTAATTAAAAAATCAATTCTTTCATTAATCATCTAAACTTCAATGTAATCATACATTGAAATAGAGAAAAAAGATTAAATTAACAAACAAAACAAAAATGTAAAAATAGAAATAAATTACCTCTCTCATTGTAAATACTTTATTCAACGATGACACTTTGACGGCCGCACATTTTTCTCATTGGCTTTAGGTTATCGTCAGTGCGTGTTGTGCAGGTTTTACTGCCCATCGCCGGCGATATTTACGCAATCATTCGTAGTGTAATTAGTAATTACAATATATTTATTGATTAAAAAAAAACATCAAATTCTAAAATCATTTTTGTACACCATCTGAAAATAGTAGTACAAAGTCACATTTTCATGATGCCGGCCGATATCGCTGGCGAAAAGTTAGCGTACATGACAGTCGCGGCCGTCAAAGTGTCAAGATTATTATCGAAAAAAAGTATGACATTATAGCAGTCACAGTTTTATACACGCACGCGCGTGCGTGCGCACAAGTGCACATTTAAAATCAGAAAAATAATTTTTTGCTTGCTAGCCTGTAAAATTCATTGAGACATCGGTCTCAAGTAAAATAGACATTTACTCTCTGAGCATAGAAAGGTCGTGAACAGTAGTCGGTGTGATTGGTGACACCTTTAGCAGCAACAGTCTCGTTCAACATGTAGAGTGTTCGCTTTTGTTCGCAGGGATAATGATAGAGATAGGGTTTCGGTGGTGGCGGTGGATCTGGTACATCCTCATCGAAGTGAACTTTGCCGTGAATACCAGGCAAGTTTACAAACTGGGTCGCGAACCACATCAACCGCAGCAGAAACCAAAACAACAACTTTGCAATATATTGCAGCGGTTCCATTAAGCTGTTGGCGGAGTTACCGATTCGCTGAAACAATTTGCGCTTTCAAATAAGGGTATCCTTTTTTTATAAAATAAAAAAGAACAATAAAAAAACTTTGGAAACAATTTGTTCTTCATACTATTTTTGATTCTCCCTCTAAATATAAACTCTCCTTTATAATTTTTATAATTATTAAAAATTCAATTGAGAAATATATTTAGATATTACCTTTTAATATAGTCACACAATATTTTTCAATTTTTATTAATCATCAAATTATTCTTTAGCATATATTACTTACGATCTCCTGACACCATGCTTGATAATCATAGATGTCGACCGGATTGTAAAGACCCTGATTGACCATGGACAGCATGACAGCGCCCTCCTGAGTGCCCATAAATTGCCCGGTATCATTATGTGCGTCTGAGATTACCACATAGCCGTTCTGATCTAACAGGTAGCAGTCAATCCTATTGTTGGAGCAATTCATTATCGGATTCATCGTCATCTGCAATTCACTATCGGATGCTGAGGTTAACGCAATGAATCGCTTGTATAGATCTCTCATCGGCATTTGAAAACCCACTACAGCCGCCGGTGCTTTCTTGCCGCCATCCTTCGGTGATAAACTCATCGAAGCAGTTACTATCGCGTCCGCACCTGCTTCCCATGGAACTATAAAGATATTTTTTTTTTGTATAATACATTGTACTATATTTCAAATCTAATAATAAATCATGTATAATAAATAATTATATAAATATTAAATTTTTTAAATCCGTTTACTCGGAAAATATGTAGTTAAAAAAATTCTGTCCTATCCACATTAAATTCTTACCGGATAAAGAAATACTGTCGGCATCTAACTCATTTTGAAAGATCGCGCCTTTGTACCAAGGTTCATTCACTGCTCGTCTATGAAGGTCGCCAAAGACAATGCCATCATCCGCATTCGACAGTTTACTGACCTTCAGATAATGCCATCTGGTAAGGCCGCTTTGCGTCGCGATAAACCTTATAAAGATACCGTAAAGATGTGCCAGATTCCGAGCTCTTGGAGGCAAATTTTCTACATAGTCACCACGGAAACTGTTATTTGTCGCCTTGGCATCAAATACAAGCAACTGCATAAGTTCTTTGTTACAATAGTAATCATCATGCTTGAGTGTTTGCCTGCCACAATTGGGTTTTACATCAATATCTTCGTCTACGGACGGATAAGCCTCGTATTGTTCAGACCAACGCCAGCCAGGTCGGCTCATCAGCGCCAAGAAGTGACGCAACTCGTCTTCTGGCGTGTTGAACTCGTGACCTTCTAAGTAGTGGTAACGACAATACACCCAACTTGGGTGTACGCGCCAATGATCGCCCACAAAATAGTCTGATACATTTACATTCATGTTCTGATTTCTGCGGATTTCATCACCAACCTTGAAGAATTTGACATGCAGTTACTTGAGCACATTCAATACTATTGTGTGCGCAATCGTGTATAATTATTTATTTAACGCAATTTATGTCTGTATATAATTATTTATTAATTAATATAATTGTGCATGGAATAACTCTTTAAATTATTCAAGATTATTTAAGAATAATAAAATTGCTATTCTGCTGCTTCTACCTTAATCCAGGTAGTTCCATAATTGGGTATAACAACTGCAAGGCCAAATGGAGTACCAGGTAGAGGCGCATAAAAATAATCACGTTTCTCAAGGTTAACCCGACGATTATCATCATAATGCAATTTCACAGGAATCCCTGTCAGATTACCTCGCTTGTGATCCACCAGTGCCGATCTCAGCTTTAATATTTCAGGTCCTGGATTTCTACGCCCGTTTTTAATTAATGAATACTTCAAATAAAAGATAATAACAAAAGAAACACAATTAAGCCAAAAATATAAAAAAAGTTTCGTTATTTTTTGAAATATATAATTAATTCAGTGTTTTGTATTTATCTATTTATTGAAAAACTTATAATAATAAATGATAAAAACGTTATGTTACCTTGGTCCACGTCCGTCGTCGAGTATCTCCACCTCCGTAAGATCGATGCTGTCATAGTTCAATTTAAGCCGACCTTTGTAAACCGGCCGGAGATCTGGATGTAGTATTACATAACCGTTGTTGGATACAATAAAGGCATAGCCGTTCACGCCGAGTTTGTACGGCAACGTAAGCTTGCGGATGTCGTCAATCGGCACATCCGTGCCGGCCACGCCGAGTAGCGTGTCGTTCGTCGCATCTGTCATGTTGTCACGATTGCTCTTACGATCGAACACAGGTGTGCCCACGGAAGTCAACAGCCTATATTCTTGCCAGGCGGTGGTGTTCAGAGTAGATGGATCTTCCTCGATGTTCTCGTTCTTGTGCAGCTACACAGAGTGATTGTAAGAATGAAGAACAATTTCGATGACAATATATCGTCCTCTTTACAATTTTCGTTAAGAGAAGCGAATACATCGCTAGGTTGAAACAAAAGCGAAGGGTCACGCTATCTAATCCATTCTCGGTCACTCCATTGCCGAGGTATACAGAGCATATCTCGAAATCAAGGATGCAACCGAAGTCCCGAAGTAAAAATTGATTACACAAACGTATTTTTCATTGCTTATAATATTCTTAAATCAGAATCTGATTTAAAAAATCTTGTCATTGAGAGGTATTTTTGAGGAGTCGTGATCTTTGGTTGTCCACTTAATTCCGAACACCTTGTACAGCAATTAACACTAAGATCTAAGGATGAGAAATGAATAAAAAAAAAATGAATAAAAATAAACGAATGAAGCCCAGCCAACAGGGTACTAAACCTAGTTTGAGATACTAAGTTCTCAGCTTGCTAATGGTAACCAATCAGCCGAAGATCACTCGGTGCCATCGATTAGCCATATCCTAATATCTAGCAATTAATTACTTGCGAGTCCAGTTCTCCGACACTTCAACGAATTATATCGGCTAATTCCTTCAGGTACTAAGCTTTTGTAACTTTAAGATCGAGCGAGATAAGAGAGAAATTCTCAATTAAATTCTAATTATACATTTTAATTACACATCATATACACAATTAATATTTATCATAAAATCAATAAAAAATAATTATTTAATAGAGCTAATTAAAAATGGTTTTTATTATCTCGTTTGATCTTGATATGAATTACCAAACAGAGTGATTTAAATCGGAAATTATCCGATATTATATTTTAAACAAATTTTTTAATATCTTTTCTAAAAAGAAGAATTTTAGCAAAGTCGTTGCGTAATTTTTGTACTCCCGTTTGGTATTCGAGAAATTAAATACGGGAGTTTGTATCAAAGGGAGATATAGTGCGATACAGATCTACACGGAATGCTTAAAAGCCCAGGAGTAAGCAGCGAGAGCTTTTTCGATCTAAACCTGCTGTATGTAGATTGCGTCCTCATTTATTCGCACGCCCAGCCGTTTTCCCTTCAGATACTTTTGTAGTCGCGACTTTTGTTCCTTGTGCTTCATCACAAGCCACAGCCAAGCGGCAAGTGCTGGATTCTGATGAAATTCACGTATGTTTATTTTATTCAATGAAGATGCTTTCGCTTTTACACAAAACATTTAAACATCGTAGAAAATATTGAAAGAAAGGTGAAATTATGCGTAGTGACAAATATAATTGCAATTATATAATTTTAAAAGCTAATATTATTAATATTCACAACATAAAAATAATTCTAAAAATTTTAGATTTTTCTTACCACAAATCGTAATATCTTTAATTTTTAGCCAAATTTTCTTTAAACGCAATTGAGTAATACAATTATACAATTGTATTAAATTCATATCGTATTTAAAATAATAATAATCAAATGATAGATGCACTAACAATTGCACAATATACTTTTCGTAGAATTTATCACCGTTTAAAAAATTTTTTTTATTTGCTCACAGAATTATGAGAAAAGATTAAATTAAAATTAAAACTTTTAAAGGTTTTGCTTTTAAAATTTCCTACCGTAATGTCAGCATAAGCGTGTGTCCACACGATAGGATGTACCACACTCTGAAGCACCAAAGGACGTGCTACGACCGATATGTACTTGAGCACCTGCTCGCGCACCTCCTCTTGTGTTTGCACATGTTTGTAGTCACCGCGATTCAGACACGATCTCACCATCCACTGGACTTCGTCTATCTTTGTCGCTTCCATGCCTATAAGATATGTAAATACTCGCACTGGTATATGTGTACTATTTTCTTTCCAGTTCCATTTTTTGAATACCTAAAATGAAAGAAATGATCAATAATTTCATTTAGAAAAATATTTACTGTCATTATTTATTTTTAAAACTATTTTATCGTTATTTGTTTCTGCAAATAATCTTGGATTCTATCGTTATTACGTTTATATTCCTGTAAAATTTTTTTAGAGCAGAAAGAAGAAAATGGACAAAGTTACTTTCACATTTATTCATGATGCTTTAGCAGAGTCTTCAGGTTTCGTCGCCACGCAAAGTTTCGAGGAACAATAAAAAGAACAATAAAATTTTATTCAATCAAGTGATGATCATGTTACAACCTCCTTTAGATTATTCCCCAGTTTTCCTCCAGGAACACCGTCAGTAACAAGCATGATGAGCTGATTACACGGCGAATCAGCGTCACAACCGCGTGTCTCCCGGTAGGTTTTGAGTAAACTAAACGCCTTGGTGAAGGCCGCTGTAAAATTGGCAACGCCTTCCGTATCGATATTGTCCATAGATTTCTTGAACGTGTCGAGATTCTCTGGAGTGGCTTGAATCAGCATATCTTTAAAACATGGCACCAATTCGGTCGTCTCGTTGCTGTATTTCAGCAGCGTAACGAAATCGTTGTTCGATAAGGTATCCAGAATCGAGCTCACCGTTGTTTTTGCTATCAAAACATTATCGTTTCATTGAGACAAAGATTGATATACTCTACAACATTATATTACAACTTTTTAATTTTAAAATTAACAGTCGCAATAAGTCAAAAAATGACAAATATTAATTTATCAAACTAAAATTGTATATTTTTTGTTTCGTCGTCTTATTTATTTAAAAGTCTAAATTTTTTTAAGATTTAATTATATAAAATTTGGTTATACACTTTCAATTCCATTTTCTTAATGAAACTAATCTTTCATACCAATCGTTTTTCCCATGCCGGTCATGCTGCCGCTGACGTCCATTAGAATCACCATGTCCTTGCTGCACGTAGCCGCCTCGATGAACCAACTACGTACTCTGCAGTCGTACAGATCAGCAGGAGATTCATCATCATCATCATCATCATCATCATCATCATCATCATCATCATCATCATCATCATCATCATCATCATCATCATCATCATCATCATCATCATCNTCATCATCATCATCATCATCATCATCATCATCATCATCATCATCATCATCATCATCATCATCATCATCATCATCATCATCATCATCATCATCATCATTATTGATGTTTTTACTGTCATTTTTACTATCATTGTCAACGTCCTTATCATCGACTTTGTTATCATCGTCGATGTCCTCGGAATTCGTTCGCCATTGCATAGCAGGATATTGTCGCAGCATACCAGTAACTGAACCAAAGTATTGCCACGACAATGCCGGATCGGATTCATAATTTTGACGAAATATATCGTCCAGCGATTCAGTTCTCGCGATATCTTTAACTATGTCTCGCGTGAGATCGAATACGTTGGTTGGTATATGAACCGATGAATAAGTCGTGTTTACCGGGATGTTGTAGAAGTGCGAGTCCGAGATCAATTCTATGTCTCTAGAATCAGTAATAATCATCGTAATAAATCTCTTCATCTTTATTTATTTCACTTAATAGTTCTCTGTGTTCGATGGTATGTTATCCTTCGTATTTATTCAATAATTTTCTTCAAATTATATTTAGTTCTGTATACATGTAAATTACTCCTCGAGAATATATATAAAATATTGGTTATTTGATCAAAAACAAATTCAGAGATCATTACACAATGTAGAATTCTACGATATAATTTAAATAATATCACAAAAAACTAATCGTGTAATTAAACGCTTTATACTGAAAAGAGTTGCAAGGGTAAGAACATAGAACATAGTATAAAATATCCTATTTTTTATTTTATACAAATTTAATTTAAGTTTTAAATATATTTTACAAATCTTATGTCAAAGGTTTAACCAATTACATTCTAAAAGAAAAATAAAAAAGATTCGATAAAACTAGAAAGAAAGATAAAATTACTCTCTCTCTCTCTCTCTCTCTCTCTCTTTTTCTTCCTCTCTCTCTCTTTTGTTAGTTTTAATCAATTAGTTGGCTAACATTTATGACAACAAGTTCATTATTGATAATATTGCATTTGTAATAGTTGTATGATTCAGTTTTAATTCGCTGAAATTTTTACCTTTTATTCCAACAACTAATTCTCTTAACTAATTCTTGCAGTAATTTAAAGAAAAGAAAGATGTGTTACAGTGAGGCAGAACAAATTGCTTACCTATACACATGCCCGTGCTTTTTTTGCGTTTTCTTACAATGTTTCTTCTTATTTGCTGAATCACGTCCGATGACAGGGCTGCATTTGCCGGAAACGTAGGAGAAGTTGCCGATGTCCATGAGAGATGGATCCCAGCTCTCCGCAGCCTCCTCGGCCGCTATTCGAATGCAAGTGACCGCATCCATCTTCCGACGCAACATCCTACCTACATTTTCGCTGATTATGTTGACCAAATCTTCTCCGGATTTGTTTTCAACTCGTGCGTTCATACTCTTGTATTTCTAAAAGAAATATTACCACTTGTTTAACGCTAATATTTTTTTATTGCGCAATGTTAGAAATATATAAATTAGAGGCATTTAGAAAATTATATATATATATATAAGATTTTATATTATATTAAAAGAAATTTATTAATATAATTATTAAAAATATAATTATTAAAAAAATAAGATATTTCTTTCTTCTGTAATAAATTCTCTACAATAAATTGCAAATTAAGCATTAAAAAATAGAATGATGTAGATCTGTTTTTTGCAAATAATTGCAAAACCATAAAAAAATATTGCAATTTGACTTTTTTCTTGTTGTTGGATAAAATCGAAGATTATTCTGTGCAAAAAATCATGTGAAATCATTTCTTGAATTTTTAATATTTAATGTTTATTATCTCAAGTAAATACGCGTACTTACTTTTAGCAATTCCTCGGGCCGAGCTACTTCGTTCGCGAGTTCCCATAGCTCGGTGCCCAACTTGTCTGCCCATCTAGCAACACTTGATGGAAGAAATTGCAAGTATTTAATTTAAATGTATTTAATCTGAGAAAACACATTGACATAATTGCAGTTGCATCAAAAAATGTAATAACGATAAGCAGTACAAATATAAAGGCAAATACAATAATTAATTAACAAATTAGTTAACCCTCCTAACATTTTATATATAAATTTATTCTAAAAGGCAATAAAAAATAAATCTTGCACATAATATATGTATATATTATTCATTTTATATTATTGATTTTCTAATCTTTTTAATATTCTTATTCTCTAATTCTAATTTTTTCCAATCTGTTTATAATGTATTTACTCAAAACACATTCATGACTTTCACATTCTATACTGCGCTATGCGGAACTCACATGTGCGCGTCTTTAGCCAGACACACGAAGTACACCAACACGAAATAAAAGATGAAACATCGACTTGCAGTCGTCGGCATGAACAAAAGTCACCACGTACGTTTTCCTTTTTTTCTTCTACCACAACTAGATATTCGTTCTCGATGGAACGTTACGTTTCTCAACTCGTTTCTTTAGAGAAAAAATCTGTGAATCTGCGAAAGCTTACAATAGTAGATTAGGCACTCGATTAGCTATGTGTCTATTGCGGAACAAACTGGCCGCGAAGTTCACCTCCAGTCCGATTATTTTTGGCATTCGAGCAGCGCCGTCTTGAATCTCTAAAGGTTCCTTCTTGTTTTCTGGTGTGGATATTAATAAAATGCCGGTCAGTCAGAGCAGCATCTAAAGAAGTTAAAAAAATTATTAGAAATTGATCGCGATTTCCGAAGGTTTTTTAGCTTCATGATTATATGCGTTTGTAATGATTGTAAAATTATTAATTAAATAATTAAAATATTGTGTCAATAATACAAACCCTAAATAATTTACATTACATTCGATTTTCGGGATGTTATGACATTATCCTTTTGTATTTTGTTGAAATGAATATTTTTGTATATTCCGTAATACATATCGCGCATTGTAATACGAAGCAAAATATAAAGAATAGACAAATTAAATTGACAAAAAATAAAAAATAATAAACTTCTTCATATTGAGACTACGAATAATGTTGAAAGTACTTATAATTTCTTTAATTTGTTTGATTAATATATTAGCACAGCAAAAAATTAAATCATAAAATTTGAATCTTTTTTTTCTAAAGAATATTTTATGAAACTTTTAGTTAATTTATAAGTATGGATCATTGCTGTAACATATCTTAATCTTATCAAAATACCTCTAAAGAGAGAGAATATCTATAAAACTATTTCCTTCTGATGAGTTTACATCTCTCTAAGACTGCAATCGGTTTATACGTGACGTTTTGTAACGTGAATTCTTCACGTTATAAGACGTCGCACTTTGTACATGCAATGATGTACGTATATATACACGCAATGATATACGTTGTACCTAATGTGAGAATATGTTCGTACTTTTAGCTTTAATTTTATTAGAAAAAAATTTCATTCTTGAATTTCATTCGCGTTTAATTTTTTGATTAAATCAGAAAAACGTACAAAATAAATAGGACAAAAAAAGTCTTTCCATAAAGACGACAAAAGAGAGAGAGAGAGAGAGAGAGAGAGAGAGAGATTTAAAAAATCTATAGTTATACACAAAGATTCAAGTCCAATTAAAAATTAATTATTTATGATTATTTATAATCAGCTGTAAACAAATATATATCAAAAATTACCTTTTTAAAAAAAAGATAAAAATAAGGCGCCAAGTACATTCTCTTTTCATAATCAAAATAAAACAATAATTTTACTTTTCAAAAAAGCTGTCGTATATATACTTTCTACAAAAAAATATGATATTAGGAAATGGCGCCAAGTGGAATTTAAGAAAGGACTATAAAAAAAGTAAACTGTTGCAATTAAAATTTTTCTAATAAAACTTTTGTACGTAAAGCATTTATATTACCTTTCAAAAAATCGTCT
>JANQDE010000009.1:3434748-3457605 GCA_037157785.1 Cephalotes varians
CACACACACACACACACACACACACACACACACACACACACACACACACACACACACACACACACACATTTAAATCTATCAATAAAATTGTCGTATATTAACTATGATCTTTCAAAAAATCATCGCATATATTATTATTTATTATATATACTATACTATACTATATATACATATATATATACTATTTACTATATATTACATATATATCATATATTAAAAAGATAAATTCGCAATTACATATACTGTACTATATATTATATACAAGAAGGAATTTTAAAAAAAAGTAAAAAAATGGCCACAATCGAGCTATATTGGAAAAGAATTATAAAAAGATAATAGTTATTTATTGAACAAACATTAACATTAAATATAAATAAACAAAAACGTTTTAATCGTACTAAGTCTTCTTCAGTTTGAATAATAGATGTAATAAAACCGTTACATTATATTATTTAAAATACGTGGATACAATATATGATGATCAAATGAGAAAGACGCAAACATGAGTGAATAAAAGGCATGTCAGTTGTTAGACACAGTAATTAATAAATAAGAATTTAAAAAGTGAGTCCATGAAATAAAATGAATAATAATTTCGAAGGTCACACGATGTAAATCTTTTATGTAATCCATTCGTCTATGGCGAGAATAGATATGTGTCAGTTTTTTTAAAAGTAAAAAGATTTTTTTTCTTTCCGTCCAGTAGTCAATAAGTCAAGTCATAAAATTTGTATCTGAGGGGTCAAAAATAATAAATAGTGTTAATAGTAAAATTAAGAATTTAAATATACCAACATAAAAAATTAATGTAAAAAAACTGTATAAAAAGCAAACAAATTTTATGACTTGACTTATTAACTATTGGACGGAAAGAAAAAAAATCTTTTTACTTTTAAAAAAACTGACACATATCTATTCTCGCCATAGACGAATGGATTACATAAAAGATTTACATCGTGTAACCTTCGAAATTATTATTCATTTTATTTCATGGACTCATTTTTTAAATTCTTATTTATTTATTAATTACTGTGTCTAGCAACTGACATGCCTTTTATTCGCTCATGTTTGCATCTCTCTCATTTGATCATCATATATTGTATCCACGTATTTTAAATATAATGTAAAGGTTTTATTACCATCTATTATTTAAACTGAAGAAGACTTAGTACGGTTAAAACGTTTTTGTTTATTTATATTTAACTCAATGTTAATGTTTGTTCAATAAATAATTATTATCTTTTTACATCCAATAAAGCTCGATTGTGGCCTTTCTTTTTTTTACTTCCTTCTTGCTTAACAAATAACGAGCGATAATTATTAATTCATTTTATTATGTGAACTTGGCGCGATACACTACCGTGTCTCATATTCAAAAAAAAATTAAAGAAAAAGTCGTACAAGCTTGTTGCAAGAAACTTAGCAAACTGCGATGAATATGTTCTATGCATACCACGATATTATAAAATACACGATCCGTCTCACGCTACGCATGAACTTGGCGCGAGACATTACCGTGTCTCTTGATTTTTGTTAAAAAAAAGTTAAAGAAAAAGTCATACAAGCTTGTTGCAAGAGACTTAGCAACCTGCGATAAATATGTTCCATGCATACTACAATATCATAAAATTATTTAGGTTTAAAAAGATTATTACGATGCTATCACGAAACGCCATTAAATTAATGGATACTTAACAACTGCAATGTCACACACTCATACACTAGCTTCAGTACTATAGAAGCAAAACATGAATAAGGTTATGCAAAAATTACAAACAAATATTTGCGCGCTATTATAAAATTCTAATAAGTTTTTGTAATATTATCATAAAAATATTTAATTATAAAACATAAAAAAATATTGTCATGTAAATATTGTCTATATTAATTTTGCGCTATCTGGTTTTCGAGTCATTTCGAGACGATAAATATTTGGAGAACAATTCGAACGATTAAAAAATTATATAAAATATTCACAATTATAAACCAAAGTGACCAATTTCGTTTTTATTTTAGTCTTTCCTCGAGATTTTGAGAAACTTACTCGGGAAAAAAATTTTTCATATAAGAACATACAAAAGAAAGAACATACAAAAGAAAGAAGGATATATGAGCATATATGGACATATTTTGTATATAATTATGTATTTTATATATGTTTATATATATTTATATATATTCTTATATATATAAAATTTTTTCCCGAGAAATCAAAATAATAAATAATAATTATCGATTATTAAATATTAAATATTAAAAACATTGGAGAAAAACTATAAATCGAAGTGATTACTATAGCTCCAATATCTGCGCGTGCGCGCCGGTAAAGAGTGGCATGTTTCGCCGTTACCAGTAAACGCATTCAGTTGTTAGTTTATATCCTGCACAATTCACGCGGGTGGAAGAGTATTGGAAAACTAAGAAATGACAAGTATGGATTCAAGTGATACGAGTAAACTGCAACGAGCAAACAGCAAAAGTTTCAACCAACAAAACCGAGACAACACTGAATGGGAAATCGCTATCCTGGAAAACCGCGAGCCGCTGATGGCACGACTCCAGACCAATGTCAAGGACCCGCTCGACATCGTGGACGTGGCTTCTTTTTACGATATCTGTAACGTAACATAATATAATATTATGCAGCATTGAGATACTTTTAAAACACTACAAATTTTAATTTTGGCTAATTTTGATAAAAAAATTTTTAACAAAAAATTAGATGTCATAATATAAATTTTTTCATTCAAAAAACTTGTTCCCAAATTGTTAAAAAAAGGCTTAGCAAGTCAATTTTGCATTTTATTATTGTCTATTTTCTATTTTTTGAGATTAATATTCACAAATATTATTTTCAAATATTTCAAAATCAAAATTTTTCATAAGCAATAGACAAATTGTATGAATTAAAAATTTTAATTTTATTTTCATTTATAATAAATAATCATTTGTAATCACAAACTTTATTCAATATAAATTATTCAAAATATTCAACTATAATCGGTTGCAATTTTAAAATTATGATTTTATTATTAATCCACATGTTAAGATTTCTAAATAGTTTCCACAAAGAAAAGATATATATAATCAAAATATTTTATGTACAAATATATTTTGTTCAAACATATTGTACTTTTATGAATATAGTTTCGTTGAAAACAGTTCATTTGGACACGGTGAGATTGATCACAATTCCATCATCATTCACAGTGCGATCGATATTTAGAGTTTTTCCATTAAACCAACCAACCAAAAAAGTTTATATTAAATTGGCCAATTAATGATATATGCAATTGAAACCTTCTCAATTCTGTTAACGCAATATATAAAGTATATATATACATGTGTGTGTGTGTGTGTGTGTGTGTGTGTGTGTGTGTGTGTGTGTGTGTGTGTGTGTGCGCGTGCGTGTTACATATACATTAATATATGTTAATATATGTAACATTGTGATATTGTGCATGAAACAAATTATAAGAACAAATATTACAAATGATATTTCTCGCATATCAATTTTATGTTATGTATTCATTAAATTATGTATTATCTATTATGTTATAAATACATCAAATATTTTACGATATCAACAAAAGGGACAAAAAGATGTGCAATTTCTTTTTTAAAAAAACTTAAAGTTTACATTTCTTTGATTTATGTTATTAACATAATTGAAAGAAAATTTATAGCAAGATATTGCAAGATTTGTTTTCGACAGACTTCGCTGTCTAGATTTCTATTTTTTATCAATATCTATACAATGTACTTTTTACACAATGTACAATGTTTACATATATTTTTGCGATCAAGTTATATCTATCATAACTTGGTTGAACAAAGAAATATTTTCTCATTCTAAAAACATAAACGTACGTATTTGCATCGAATTTGTTGTATCACTATTGTCCCCGATTTTCGCCGATAATAATAATAAGTATACAGTTAGAAAATCGGGGACAATAGTGACACAACATAAATTCGATGCAAATACATGCGTTTATGTTTTTAAAATAAGAAAGTATTTCTTTGTTCAACCAATCTATGATACCTAATTTGAATTTGATTTATCAGATAATATCAACAATATAACAGATATATAACAAAATCTGCAGACATAATTTAACAGAAAATCAGCGACAAAATTCAGAGCAAATGTATTCATATAATCAAACAGCAAATTGGCGACAAAAATCAAGCAAGCTTTATGTAACACTATCTAATGACAAATTAATAGCAAAAACCGAATATGTTTTGCATAGCGTCGCTATAAATTGCATTTAACTTTAATTTTATATTAATTGATTTACTTTTTATTTTAATTTATTTTAATTTATTTTCAAACTCGCTCAGAGATTGATGCCAACTTGATGACAATTTGCTATCAATTTGCTTTCTGAGTATATCTCATTCTCATGGAGACAAATGTATAACATTTCATCAAATACATCTATAAGGAGAAATAAATGAAGAAATTAATTATTCAGATTGAATTTAATACAATTTCTATAATATTCTTGTATAAAAAATAATATAAAAATAATTCCAAACATTTGATTAAATTTTTGTTACTTATATGTAAAACATTGGACCAAAATATATTTTTTAATTAATTAATTACTGCAAAAGATTATCATTATTATCATAATGCCTTTTTTAAATCGTTAATTATTTGAAAGTATTCGATGAATATATATTGCTTTTATTAATAAATGATTTATTTTTATTTAATGACATATTAAAATCATTTGTTTACATTTGTTTCCATATGTTCAACATGTCTAAAATATAAGTAGAAGTCTAACGCAGTCGGGACGATTTCAAACATCGTTCTGTTTCGTATGTCTTGATGTGTCTACATTTATCAAAGTGGGGAACAGGTCTGCAAAGGTTCAGGGAGGGAAACTTCGTGCCGGTGTCCACCCCGGGATTGATATTGATTGCGAGCACGCGGTGCCGGGTAGTCAAAGGCGAAACGTACGTCGAGCAGGAGGCCAATCGCTGAGAAAAATAAAAGAGAGATGCCTCCCGAGTGCGAAGAGATCGAGATTCGCGACATGTTGGAAAAGAATGACCGCATCGAACGAGCCACTCCGAAGAAATCGTCGAAACTATCCGCATTATGCGGTGCGTGTTTCTTCATTTTCTTGATTCTCCAAGTCCTGGAATACCTCACAAGTTTCCAACGAGATTTTTGAGTTTACATAAAATTCTCAAGTTCCGTGAAACCATCACATTATGATATCAAGATTCTTAAATTTTTAATTCCTAGTAAGAATTCTCTAAAGTGATCTTCCAATATCATAGCTGAAAGTTGTAGTGTCAAAATAATCCAAAAATAGCAATTTCTTTGTAACATATTGTGTCCTTAATAATCCAATGTATCAATCTGATAGATATATGGAACATGCTGTGAACAACGCGACGAATGTACTTGACATGTCGCATCTGCTCGGTCATGAAAAAAAAATCGATGTTTTTGTTAATGGGTACATTATGTCAGGTTAAATATAAGTGTTGTGAAGGAGGGTGAAAGAGTTCCATATGTAGTGTATGTATGTGTTGTGTATATATAGTGCGACAATTAGTCAGTCTTTAATCCATTAATGCACTATCAATCGATAGACAAAGTATAAAAGTCTGTCCAAAATTAATAGGAAAAATCATTGCACGTATTGGTGTCATGTTACAGGAGACAGAAGAAACATATGTTTAAAGAAAACGTGATTTGTAAATTAATAACATATTTTGTATTGACAAGAGGTTTATCTCAGGTAACTGTCTAAATTCACGCTTCAATCAGCTTATGTGATCGTGCTAATAAGAATCATTATACAGAGGCATACACACTCACACACGTACAATCCATCTCTCTCTCTCTCTCTTTCTCTCTCTCTCACGTAATATTTAGTAGCAAAAGCAATCGGCTATATATATATATATATATATATGAGATCCCCAGGATATCTCACACATAAATGCCTACAATAATGCTTATCTCTATAAACCCAATGAACCGACAAGTTTGCACAGATGGGTCTCTCGATTCAAAAAATACAAACATTGTTTTATTAGCTGTCAGATATATTGTATGACCTTAAAAAGATATCTTCTTTCTCTTTCCTTTTTCCTATTTTCTTTTTCAATTAACGCTTATCTCGATATATATCGCACATTCATTATTCTTTATCGCTTTCCGGGAAATAGCACGATTATTCTAACAATCTTTGACGTGCTGTTCTCACGTATATTTCTCTTGCGCACGGAAACTTCGTCTCAAAGTTTAGTCGATCGTCGACATCGGTCGCGTATGCATTGTGATACGTCGCTGACTGAACAAGCAGTCGCCAAAATTTTTAAAATCGCATATTGTATCTGCAAATAAAAAAAACATTTGTGTGAATTTTGTGTTACTTTTAATGAAAATGTGAATTTTGATCTGACAATCTCAATTACGAATCGCGGAAGTACGAAGGACTTTTAGAGAGTTTTTAAGTGGATAAGATGAACTGATCGAATTATATTGTAAGAGTAGGTGTCTCATTAATTGAAAACTAAGAGAACATAGAGAATTAAATTAATCTTGTTTGTATCGTGGAATCTAAGCTAATCAAATTCTTTTCCACCGATATATTCGCTTTCGATATTATTTTTCTTTTTTTCTTCAAAATTTCGAAAAAAATCACTAAAGGGAGAGTCAACGAATATAATTTATGATTTTACAAATTATTGCTCTTTAAATCAAAGATTTAATTTCTAATAATTGTTCCTTAATCTTTTTTTACTATATTTTTAGATTTCTCTTAAACACTGAGAAATTAATTATAGCATAATATTGTGGATTATAGCTAATTATAAAAATCTTATATGTATTATCGGATAAACGATTGTTGCATCGCTCACATTGCAGTTTGTAGATTGCAAAATCTTTTATCTCACATACGATCGTGTGATATATTGTTAAAAATTCTCAATCAACATTAGATAAATCGTAAGTAATGATGAGTTTCCGCGAATCGATATCTCATTATAATATATATTACTTCATAATTAGTTATTTCTTAAAATACGAGAAATTAAAATACGGAATTAATGTAACAATCTTCCAGCATATTTGTAATGTAATTAAAACTAGATAAATATCCGATATCTAAGTTTCTCGTTATCTCTTTCTTTATTTTTATCTAATCTTAAATTTACAATAAAAGAATAATAAGAAAGATGTTCAAGAACAATTCGTGACAATAACTATACACGCAATAAAGCGCAGTTCTGGTTCTTTAAACGAAGAATCCAATTGTATGGAATGTTTTGGCAATTTTATTGTCGAGTCGCTCATACATTTTTACTCTCTTCTATCTTACACAAAGGTAGATACTCGAGTGGATAACGATTCGCTTAAACCCGGCCACTTGCTCGTGCCAATGTAACAGGCTGTAATAGACTAAGATTGTAATAAATGAACGGTGAATTAGTATTGGCTGATTGACCTTCCGTTTGCCGGCGCGCGTTATGTATGAGCGCCGGCCGATCTCTCCTGTCATGCCGTGTGAACCTCAGCATCACGTCGGACCAACGAGGTTAATTAGTTCAAAGTGGCCTCCCATTTGCGTCGCGGCGACGGTGTGTGCGGGAAGAAGCACTCCGACACGATCCGACATCCGAATACGTGACCGTGTATGAGACCGTCGCCATCGTCGTTAGCATCGGGTCGCTCGCGAGGTAGATTTTAGATACTCGCGTAATGAATCGTCTCACGCGTACGACGCTTACCTGCGTCGATTGTTTTCCTCAGCGCCAGAAACACGCCTCCAGGCGATCGGAACTCGTTTTGTTGAATCATCTCCCGTTATTGCGTTCCTAGTCGTAATTACTTGGCGACGGCGGTCGAAGAAACGAATTCGAACTTGTCTCGTTTTTCGGTCTGAAGTAAGTCGCAAATTCAAATTTCAACCGTTCAGTATGAATATCTCTCGATCGATATTAGAACTTGATCGATTATTGCGTATCACGTGCAAGATGTAAAATGATTTACTTCAATTTAGCGCGATATTCGAATCAGATTCAATTCGCGTCATTTTTTGTCGCAATACAATAACTATGATGATCTTTCGAAAATGTCGAAAGATGCGTATTTAACTTTCTCGTTCAATTCAATCTAATTGTTCTGAAAAAGAGGGATAAATTCGCACGGTGTAAATACGGATGTTTTAGCATTATTCTCTGTATCTGTATCACATTTCTTGAATCGGAGATAAAAAATATTTAAAAAGCCGCTCATCTCTTTCGCGCTCGCGCATTTTATCTTTATCGGTTGTTATACTTGTCATCGTAAATCAAACAGCTGTTAGGTAAAAGTTAGGTTAGGTGCTCTCGAGTCACCACGCGTACTCGTCGCGTCATCGCGATCGTCTCTCTTTCGAGGATGGTGCTCTCGTTCACAGGATTGCCTTCTTTGAAACGACTGTTGTTGCTCTTTTTACGATGCTCGCTATGTAAGTCGCGCGAAAAAATGTTGATTGAAAAATTTTCGAGGCCGCCTCATCGTGTATTTTGCAAGTATGGAATCATCTTCGAATGCGGTTTCGTTGTCATCAAAGCGATGCGACAAATCATTAGTGTGACTTATAAATTATTGTAATAATCTTCAAATCTAAAAACTTTCGAAATTTTTAAAATTTTATAAATCTTGAAGAAAAAATCGAGTCTTTCAATTTATCAAATTAATTAGTATTATACAATCCTTGTATTATTATTAGCTCAATATTTAAAAAATTATTTATATAATTGAATAATGTTAATATTAATGTCGTTATAAAATTGGTCGATTGTAGAAAGAACTTTTTTGCGTGCTGAGTGAAATAGTTTATTTTTTGTAACGGTCCGTTCGATCCCGCGTAGCAAGTCGGAAATGGTCGTGTCGCACGTGCGCTTATTCATCCGAGCGCGGCGAAGCGACGCGCGGTCGTTTTCGGGGAATTACATTTATTAAGGCGTTAATCGTTGGATCATGCTCCATTCGAAATAGCGTGATTGCGTGATTCCTGCTACGTACCATTTTTAAGTTGAATCGACTGCCTTGTTATTTGTCGTGAGTCCTCGTGGGCGCACGGTTCTCTCGAGTCTATTCCAAGATTTTCTTTTCGACACGTATTCCTTTCTCCGACCCATTTTCCTAAGTACGTCCTTTCAGCCTCTCCAAATTAAATTTGATCTTTGTTTTTCAAATTCAACTCGCATATTTAAAATGCACTAATTGTCCACGTTCTTTTCAATAAATCCAAGAAAAATATCATTGACTATTCATCTTTTCAGGCTACCGCGCAATGGTGAGCAAATTTTGGTGTCAAGAGATCGGACGCAGATGGAGACAGGCGGCCAAACAGGTGCCACCGCAGGCGTGTGTGCTATCCGAGCCAAAATGCCAGTCGTACGTGGCCATCTGGTACTTGTACTATCGCTGGATCATCTTCCTCATCTGGGCCGGTTTTATCGTGTGTTCGGTGTTTGAATTCGGTAGCTACAAGCCGCTGATGCAGTACGAGAAGTGGCTAATTTATCTGACCAACTGGGACATGGTTCTGGGCTTCACACAGGCGCTGATTGGTGGCATCATTGTGTCAAAGCGATGGCGATTGCAGAAAATATCCAGTTTCGATCCTTGCGATCTCAAATTAGAGTCCACCGAGCGACTGTACTGGTTTCTATACGTTGTCACGACCAATATGGCAATCGGTGTGACGGTGTGCTATTGGCTCGCCGTATACAATCCGGAAATCCATCAGGTGGATCCACTCAACATCATGATGCATGTGTGCAACAGCGTATTGATGCTGATTGATCTATTTGTCACTAGCATACCGTTTCGTCTACGGAACTTCTGGTGGTGCTTATCGATCGTTTTGTTTTATATAATCTTCTCGGTGATCTACTATGTTGCTGGCGGTCTCGACAAGCATGGTTATCATTACATCTACAAAGTCCTCGATTGGAAAAAACCGATGCGAACGTCCCTTGTTTGTATTGGTGGTTTCACGTTTGTGACAGTGCTACATTGCGTCACTTGTATGCTAGCGAACCTCAGAGACCGACTCTATGGCAAGACTGCCGAGAAATTTAGCAAACCTGCGCAGATAAGCATGACGGACGATAAACCACTTCCCGAAAAACGAATGGAAGTAGTTTAATCAAAAGTTTATATAGAAATGTTTTTAATATTCTTGGAAGGCCCCGAAGCAATAGAACAGTTTAATATTTGCAAGGCAAGATGTATGTGCCTTCTTGACTGTGACTGCGTCTGCGAATAGAATCCTTTTCTGGCGAGCGAGCTTTCTATGTCATCTAGTTTGCTTGTAGAAACGATAAAGTATTAATAGGATATTAACAGATGAGTGATATGTAATGTACAATTGAGTAATATGTTTCTTTTCTTTAAATAGTTGCAAATTTCGCTAGAGAAAACAGAAACAGTTTACTTCGTATTTAATGTTATGTTATTTATCTTGCATTTTTTTAACACTATTGAACTCATTCCAGATTACGCGAACGTCATGTATATTTAAAATATATAAATGTTTTTTGGTATATTAACTAATATTTTTACTAACATTAATTACAGAACGAGGTTATAGGTTTTTTTATACTTATATCGAAATTCGAGATTTAATAATATATATGTAATAATTGAGTAAGTTTAATGACCATCGTTATAGATTAATTGGAGATTTCGAGGAATCATTATTAAATAACACAGTGCCAAACAAAAAATATGTAAAAGCAAAATGTTTACATAAGGATGCACATACAATCCGGAATAATTAGTATACCGTAATTTGATTAGAGGAAGATTTATTAATATATAAAGCTTAATATTTGTTCGTATATTTCATGCGAGAGTTCCTATCTAGCTAAACTTTTATCTTATTAATATATTTATACGCTGTATGATTATTGTATGTGCAACCAATTCGCAACAGAAAAATATCTTTTTTAACTATTATCAATAAAATATAGATTATACGCATATGTAGATAAATCCGTAGCTTAAAATAATCAAGATATGTATGCATATTGATCCTTTTATACATTCCATTTTTGTACTTTTTTATTACAACTTGCTGCAATAATTGTTGTGAAGTAATTTAATATTATTATCTTAGAAAAAATATTCATAATTTCCCATAACGCATGATATATTGTTGAATTACTGATCGATGAATGCAAGAGGACTTTATGAATATGTATACACGTGTGTATTATAAGAAAACAAATTTAAAACATCAAAAAAAGCAGATGAATAATAAATTACTTGTAAACGATGTATAGCTTCGAAACGCGCGTCATAATCAGATAGCAACATCAATGAAGTACACAGATGATGATTTTTATGGAAAAATATCAATGATTTATTAATAAAATAACGATTTAAAGCGATTATGGGCCGCGTAGTACAAATGAATATCAGGCTGAGGCCAGCTCCTGGATCACAGATCGTGTTAAAGTTACCACAAAAGCTATATTTAATATAATAACGATTGTTCAAAACTATCGTATTCTTAAGCTACATTTAAAATAATTATGATTATCACGTCATCAAAATTATCATACGATAATCACTTGGTTGAGAACACTCTATCACGAAAATCACTCGAGACCACGATAAAAGAAATCATCACTTGCGTCCATCACGAAAATCACTCGAGACCACGCAAATTACTAGTACTCTCGAGTGGATTTGAGTCTAATAACAGCACCTGGTATTCCGTACCTGCTACATCGTCCTGATAATACATCGATGGTAATTCTTCCGTAAACAACAGTCCCTCGCTCAAATTACCATTTGTGCCCAATACGACATCCGATGTTTCCGTTACTATCGAATTCATCAATGTACTGTTCTTTTTTAATTTAGACCAGTCGGAATATGTTAGATCTGTCCTTGCCGAGCCTTGCTCTTTTACCGATACAATTTCCTTGTCGATCCGCTTGTCAATTCGTGTATCATTTTGAATCGTGTTCAAGCTTTTCAGCAAGGTGTTGAAAGGTGGCGGTTCCGGTTCTGGCAGACAACGATCTGTTCTTGACGAAGAGGTATCAAGGATGACGGCATCGCATGGAGTCACCATGACCATCTGTTCTTCGTCGAAGGCAGTAGGTGAACTTGGAGACGAGCTGTGCACGGTATATAAAACGTAATCTATGTCGGTATCGTCCGAAGCTGATTTAGTCAACAAATCGTCGCAATGTATGCCATGTGCTTTTAATATGTGCTCGCGAAGACTCGTTTCGCTACTGATCAAATGTCCGCATATGTCTATCGGACAACGATACAGCCACTCCATTTGATTCTCATTCTGGGAACATACGCTGGCATTCTGTTTCTCAACGTCATTTTCTTTCGCGATAGTTTCCGCAGCACTTATCAGTTCTGTATTCCATCGCTTCGCTTTGATCGGTTTCACTCGCGAGTATTGAGATTCTTTTGTTCTCGTGCGTTTTTGATCACCGGTGCACTCGAACATATTATTGATTAAGTTCAAATCCGGCTTAGTCTGCTGATGTTTCTTGATATGCACGTACAAACTGCTCTTGGCAGAGAATCGGGCAGCACACATGAAACACTGGAAGAAGCGACCTTCCGTGTGTGTAAGTCGATGTTCCTTCAAATGTTCCGAGCGCATAAATGCCTTACCACAATCTGGCACGTCACACACAAATTTGCGCTCGTTCGTGTGCTTTTTCTGATGTCGTTTAAGCTTACTGGATGATGAAAAAGCCCACTTACAGTCCTGGAAAGTACAGGGATAGGGTTTGTAGCCGGTATGAGAACGCATATGGGCTTTGAGTCGACATGGCTTGTCAAAAATCTTGCCACATCCTAACCATGAGCACTTGATGTCCACTTCCTTGTAACTATGTGATCGTTGATGCGATGTCAATGCATTGCTACTGTAGTAACGTTTGCCACAACCTTCATGCTGACACACGTAAGGTGCATGGCGTTGATCGTGTGACTTCATGTGTAGTTCCAATGCACGTTTCGTCTGAAACTTCTCGCCACAGTCTGGCACTTGACAAACGATCCGATTAGGACGACTGTGCAATTTCGCGTGGCTCCACAGATTATAGACGGTAGTGAAACGACGATTGCAACCTTCCACTTCGCACACGTAATCCTTGCGCTTCAAATGCGTTTCTTTGTGTCTTTTTAGCTTGAACTCGGAATAAAAGGCCCAAGTGCAGCCCTCAAAGTCGCACTGTAAAAATATAGTCAATTAGAATAATTGTAAAAGAAAAAATATGATTGTATGCCAAGTAATTTTTAAAGCTAGTTCACAAACAAAACTAATTTCAAGAAAATTAATTTCAAGTGATTTTATTTGCTGTAAAATTATATCATTGCGACAAAAAAAAAGATATCACGATATTTTTTATGTACCTTAAAGGGTCTAACTCCATAATGGGCTAACAAATGACCCTTTAGAGTATACAATCTGCCGAATTGTCTATTGCAGCCGTCTCGTGGACAGAGCCACACCTTGTCGTGTTCGGTGGCGCACAAAGGTTGCAAGCTATCGTCGGTGATGCCTAATTCCTCTAGTGCATTGGATATAACAACTTCATATTGACTACTCGGATTACTGTCGGTACCATACTCAACTGTGCCATTCCAAACTGCAGCAGAGGTATCTATCTTGGGCAATTTTGGAAAATTGCCTGTTGCTTCGATCAATTCCGAAGTTTTGCCTTGATAAATCTGTTTTTCTGTGCCAGTGTTGATAACAATCTGTGTCATGTTGGAGATTTTGTCAGTAGATATAGCAACCACAGCCATCATTTCATCCTGTGAGTCTGTGTCACCCGCAAAGCTTTTGCCATTGATATGCTTGTCGAGCTTCTTCTCTAGTCGCTCTGTCATCTGTCGACGTTTCTTAATGATACGAGGTTCAAGTTTCGTCTTCTTCAATTGTTCTATTACCATGTCTTGCGTGTCTATTTCCATGGAATTCGTCATGATGTTCGATGAGCTCTCCTCCATTGGCGGTAGAGTCCCGATGAAGAATTCTGAGGTACCTGCTGAAGCTTGTACTATAGTTTCCTGTTCCGTCTTTGTATCTTCCATCTCGTTCACGATTAAATTCACTGGTAGCTGATTGAGAGTAACCTGCGTGGATTTCTCACAAAGTGTCTCATTGTTCTGCGCTGGAACTCCTATTTTTAGAGTATTTTGTTCGACATCTTGATTTTCCACACTTATCGTTGGCTGGCTATTCGCAGACGGTAGAATTTCACCAGCCACCATCATGTCATCTGGTGTCAGCGCTACTAGTGGATCCAAATGATCCAGTTGGAATTCTGGTAACATAAACTCATCGACGACTTTCTCGCATGGTGGTTCCAGTAACCGATTCTCGTTGTGCGATCCTGTCAGATCCTGTAGAATCGGATCATAGCTCGATGACAGATTGAGCTTCTTGGTATCTGCCAAATCGATGTCGATAGACAGGCCATATGGATCTTTGCTGAGGAAGCAGCCATGTGATAGCACCTCCTCACCTAGATATCGATCTACACCCTCTACCATCTTGGTTGCATCCAGGTCCATGCTCGATGGCACCGGCGGCTCCGTGCTACGCATTTTGAGCCATTTCTCAAAGTCGGCTACCGTTTCGACGATATCAATGCCCTTTCCAGTCACCGTTTGCCAATTCTCATTTCTTCTTGTTCTTCGATCTTTCTTACCAACTTCCTCCGTCCTCGATGAAGCAAAAAGCACATCGATAGACGCGCATTCCACTCCTTCGGCCTCGGAGCTGATCCTTTCGCGACTGTGTCGTCTCGACGTGCAAGCAGCGATGGCGGCAGCGGCGGCTCCTCTGCAAGACATTTGTGGTCTGCTCCGTGGCTGGCACTGCGGAGGAAGCCCACGTTGGTGCGGAGCGATAACGACATTCGACGGAGCATATTTTTTTCACGGCAAGAAAGGACTCCTTCGTTCCAGGAGCCCAAGGCTACGGCCCATTGCACGTGCAATCGTCATTGAATGTCTCGAAGAGCGCTTCATTTTTCTTACCAATTGTCTCTGTGACAGAATGCCGTCCAATATGCAATCCGTTCCTTCACGATACGCACCTCACACTAGACAATTGCAAGTTGCCAAGGATCGCACGGTGCGAACTGTCCAAGTCAACATAACCTCCATGTATGCTGCTGGGGACAAGCGAGCAGGCTAGAGAGCGGTGTACCGGATCGATACAGCGATTATGGCTGCGGTCCACTTGGCACTACGAATGCTTCGAAGCATTTTTTGATTGGTTAATTTGTAAAATTCTATCTTCTGATTGGTCAATCGAATGCTTCGAAGCATTCGTAGCGTCAAGTAGACCGCAGCCAACGTCCAATAGAAAGATTCGTCTGGTGATAATAACAGCAGGGAGCGAGATAGTGCCAATTATCGTTTCCTCCAGCGTTTGCTCGTAACTGCGAGAAAGATATTTACGAGTTTTTGCAATACTGTCTTTCAGCTACGATAAACGCTAATGCTCGATCTACAATAAGGTCGCAATGTTGTTGCGCCGGACCAAATCGTTGTGCGATAATGTACGATGCTTTCTTCTCTGATTGGTCAGTCACAGAATCGCAACAACATTGCGACCTCATTGTAGATCCAGCATAAAGTCACGTGATCGGGTCGAAAGACCCAATCAATTTCGTCTTTCGAGTCAAAAGACGAAATCGATTGGATCTTTCGACTCGATTACGTGACTTTAGCGTTTACCGTATCTGAAAGACGGTATTGAAAAAAATTCCCTATGCTTGGCCTACAGAAAAAACAGCCAAAAAATGTTAATGAAGTTTTATATATATATACATATAAAGGAATCTGTTTTTTCCAAATTTTTTTTAAAACAATTATTATTTTACAAAAAACAGTTTATTGACGTTTTGTAAAAACAGCAGAACATCCATCATTAGAAGATATTTATGCGCGCTTGTGTATGACTCATTAGTCTCTTTCTACAAATAACAATAAAAGAGAAAATGACAAAACGTTTATGAATGATCGAACGGTATGATCCCAGCCATAGCTGAACTATTTAGCGGCACATACGTTTATCCTGCAATGCGTGGTTCAACATCACGCCAATAACGAAGATCCATCATGTTTCCCTTTTGGATGTACTTTTTAGGTTTTTTTCATTAATCTCTTTTTTTATCTCTTCCTTCGATATCTTGAATATGCAAGAAATTTAGTTTTCTTTGGATATATGGAGCCTTTTTCTAGAGCAAAATTCCAAAGTGCAAAAAAAATCATTTATTAAATTCTGTTCTCTGTAGCTGATGATAATGCATCATTTATTTTTTTTTATGATGTATTATTTATTCTTATCGTTCAGCAAGTTAAATGTTAGGGTAAATAATGCATCATGCGCGCACATCATCTGCTTTGTAGAACGCAGCCAAAAAAGGTTTATTCATCGCACAATTTTAAATGACAGTTATCGAACTGAAGAAACTAAAGATATCACGAAAATGTTTACTGTCATAACCTATATCTATAGCTATCTATAGCTACCTATAGATATATTGCTTATTTATTCATCGAAATTTTTATGCTCGGGATCTATTTTATACTTGGGAGATCGCACATTGAGACTTGGGTCATTTTCTCATTCACTAAAAGTTTTAGTTGCTCGATTCTTGAATGCATTCGCGGCTCTTCCTGTACCATCGCCTGACGCAATACCTTCGCCGTAGCATCGCGAATTTCCACCGAACTTATTGGTATCGACACCCGAGATTTCTCATACAATTTAATATTCTCTGATCTAACATTCTTTTGATGCTCTATAATCCTTTTGATATTTGAAACCGGTTTTAATTCTTCGTATAGTTTTCTGGGCGCTGTAAATGTTAGCGTCATATCCTTGCAAGTATCGCTTTTCTAATAATTAACAAATATATTCTTAATGATATGAAACCATGCATAATATAAAAATATATTCAAAATGTCAATAATTTTCAAATCTGAGAAATAATGTTGAAAAATGTAATTGAATGCTTTTTGCTACCTCATAGAAACCTTTCACTATCGCTCTATTCAGTAAAACAGCTGGGGGTGGTTTGTACGATGGTTGTAGCTTAGATTGTGAGTCTATGAGTCTCATGGAATCTTTTGATGATTTAACCAGATCAGTATAGACAAACACATTCCCAGATGTCATCTGATAATGCAAATTCTCCTTATTATATGTTTGTTCTTGACAATTGGCCAGCTGGCAAGCATGAAGGTTCTCTGAGGATCTCTTAGGACTAAACATATATTTCCAAAAGATTAAATTCCATTTTGCAAGCTTCTTCTCCTGTGTCAATGATACTCTTTGATAGTCGAAAAAGAGTATTTTTTTCAATTCTTTTGACACGTATTGAAGTAACTACATTAGAAACAAGACAAATCTTGAAATTCTCTCTAAGCACTTCTTTTTTTAATATTCTTTTATCATAATATTCCATACGTCATCTTTTTAGTAAATTTTACCATAATGCTTAGATTTCTTTGATAAAATTGATATCGATCTCCTGTTGTATTTCTCGTTAATATATTATTTTAAACAGACAGATTTGGCGTAATGCCACGATTGTTGCCACAAGAAGAGGTTATATTTATTCTCCTAAAAATAAATTATGATTAACGCATACTGTTTGCGTATGCACAGATATTAATTGAGATCAAGTCTTATGTTTAATGAAAGTAAACCGAAAATTTGGAATGTTGACCGAAAATATGCCATTGAGGATGAATAATGCTCCGCTATCAATCACATGTTCAGAAATATGTGTGCTATGTACTTAGCAGATGTTAAAACAAAAAAGATATGAATTTTGTAAAAAATATTTACAATTTCTTATAAAAATTTTTTTTAAATTTTATTTAAAAGAAGATATAAATAGATATATCGATTAGAAAATAAAATATACTCACAATTTTATAAATATTTATTAATAAATGTTATGTAATTTTCACATATTATTTTATAAGTCAAATACACTTTTTATTATAATTAATTTTATTAAATTCATATATTTTTGTAATTTTATTAAATTCATATATTCGAGTTTTTAAAATAGATATGTTCGAATGTGAAAATAAAATATAGATATAAAAATTGAAAAAAAAAAAAGAAAAAACTTGGCCCATGGGGGGATCGAACCCGCGACCTTCGCGTTATTAGCACGACGCTCTAACCAACTGAGCTAATGGGCCCGTTGTTCAACAACCTTAATATTCCATTTGTTATGTAGGTTCATTTTTTAAAGAAAATAAATAATTTCAGAAAATAAAATAAGAATTGCAAGCTAAATAAAGATAGATCTCTTCATAATATAGAAAATATTATTTGAAATACGTATATGTGTTTGAAAAATGTATTTGAAACATGTCGAAATAATATTTTATTCATATACACATGGTTTAAAATAAGTTTATAAACAATTATATAAAATAGCAGAATGCATTATTGGATAAATATATATATATTTTTTTAATGTCTAATTTGATTACCGACTATTTTTAAATTTTTTCTAAATCTTAAGCCAGCGGCACGATGCTTGTTTTCCTGCTGGATTGCTTGCGTTTTAGTAAATTACTAGAAATTCTGCCTTCTGTTTGGTGCAATTTTAGTAATTTACTAAAAGGCAAGCAATCCAGTAGGAAAACAAGCATCGTGTGTCGCTGGCTTTATACTTCTCAGGCATTTATAAATATAAATATAAATAAGTGGAATTTCTTCAGTTAATCTACTTTTTTGCTGTTATCTTGAACGTACACACAATCTTCATATAATTACATTAAGACAATATCAGTGGAGACGAAATCCGATTTGAAAACTTAATTTTTTTGAAAGTTGGTCCATAATCATAATCTTCCTCTGATTCTGTCGAACTAATATTAAGAGTTTCATTATGTTTATATTCAATAGATAACTCTAATACTTCATCGTCTTCGGTAGAACATACATTCACATCTGATTCTATATCGCTTTTTTGAATCTTTGAAGGAAATATATCAACATTTAAATTATCATCAGTCTCACTGTCATAATCAGAAACGTTATCAATATAATGATGGAAATTTGACAGATTGTTATAATGTGAAGAATCATTCTCAGACTCACTGCTCGATAGATTGCTACAGTTTGAGATAATATTGTTTTCATTAATGTTCAATATTTCCTTGGACAACAATTCTGATCCTGAAATTTTATTTCTCAATAATACATGCATGTAACTATACAATATTTCACTCATCATAAACAAACCTGTGTTAGATACTTTAGAGATTAGTGAAGTATTTGTAATATTCACATTTTCTAAACCTGGTAAATCAGGATCCGATATTTGGGTGTTATTTAATCTTCCAAAGGAAGCAACAAGTTGAGAACGGAATTTCATATAAGATTCCACTTTATAAAAACATATTTCGCACAAAATTGCATTATCTATTTCTGATATCTAAAAAAAGAGTAATGGAATATTCATATTAAATTGTATATGTAATACTCGTGTGCGTGTATGTGTGTATGTGTGTAAAACATATGTATAACACACTGCATATAAATTATTATATGATACTTACTGTATGGCCAATAATTAATTCAATAGCATCTTTCAGTGTCATATATCCATCAAGTTTCTCATGCATATCTTTTTCTTGTGAGTTAATCAACAATTTTTCATCGAATACATTTCTGTGATTATCATTAGACAACTGTTTACAGGAAACACAATAGATATCAGACTATAACAAGGACCAAGCATATAATCAATCTGTACCCTCTAAATTTTCTTTAGGCATTATCTGTCATTTTTTTATTAGTAACAATCATTTATTTATGAATAATCTTAAATCTCTAAATAGATTAAAATTTAAAAAATAAAATTCACCATCTTTCCACTAGGCTATCGATAGTCTAAACATGCGATATAGATTCCAAAGTTGCAATATAAATCAACTGACTATCAATAAGGTGTAAGATATCGATAATGCTTTCTTTTAAAATGTCAATTTTAAATGAAATGTCAATCGTTTAAAAGGGAAAGAGAGAGAGAGATGCATTGACACACGGTATACCGGCAGCTGAAAAAGAGAGAGAATCGCATATATCTGTTGATAAAAAAAAAGATCGCACAAGAAGAGGCGAAAAGAAAGAAACTTCGCTCGTTCAATTATATTTTTCTACATACTTCGCACCTTCTCTTTTTTTACTTTAGAGGCTAGATATATATTCTCATACCGTTTCTTCAAGCTGTTCTAAGCGTAGAAAAGGTGAGAAAATACAAGTAGAGATGGAAGTCCTCGACTGTCGAAGAGTATCGCTGGCCGGAGTGAGCCAACCTAACCTGACGTGATCAGCAGGCAAACAGACAGTAACAGACGTGAAGCGCGTACTCCTCTCGAGGTGAGATCGAGCGTCGCGAATGAGGTCGTAACGTCGACGCGAATTATGGCGAGTCGTAAGAAGACCGATGACCCATGCCGTCGGTCGTCGTTGCCGAAACGCCATTTGTGGTCCTCGTCATCTGACGACGAGGAGGATGAGAAAACAGCCGTCCCCTGGTCGCCTTGCGTGGCGGCGTGCAAGAATCTCCCATCGCCGTCAGGAAACGAGGTCGTCTCCTTGCCATTCTCGTCATTCGACGACGAGAAGATGATGACCTCCGCTCATTGCCAGGACACTCAATCCAGGAACAACCCGTCGCCTGTGTCAGACCGTTTCGGCAGGAATCGCGTCGATCCCATTGAACAATCGACAGGTTAAAATTCATTGTATTGCTTATTATATTGTGCGCGCGCGTTTTGATCGTGGATTGTTTTTTGTCTGACTTTTATGGAGGCTGAAACGATTTTTTGCAGGTCAAGACGCGTCGTCGCGTCGCGACAACAATCCCTTCAGTTTTAAGGCCTTCCTAAAGAATGGCACGCAGCAAACCAATTATCACAACACTGGGGCAAGGCCAAAGGTCTACTCGTCCTCCATATCGAATCCTGGCAGCATCGACAAAGACAATGTTAGCGGCAACGTTTATTCCAGCCGAAATCCGACAGAACTGCCAGATTTTGTGCAGGATCACTTGGTCATCGAACAGTGTTACCTAAACCATGAGAACAATCAGTCAGTACTACCCGATGTGGATAATCTGCCAGATTTTGCGTTGAACAGTATGGAACAAAGGCAGTCTCGATTGCGGAGCGAGACCAAAAAGAACGACTCTGATGTCTTGTACGACGATATACGATCGTTTGATCTCACCGATACGCTGCACAAAAGTTCATCACACAGAGATCATCCTGCATCAAACGCAATGCATTCAAATCACTTGGATCTGCCTATGTTCGAGGATAGACTCAATGAAGCCACACCTATCCTTGCTCGTCCTGAACACAGAGGTATATTACGCCCACGTTTCAAATTATACAATTATGTTTCTGCAAAGCTTGTGAAGATAAGAGGCATTTTCTTTACAGAATTTCCATTTGATTTACCATTACCTTTTCCCGATTCCAATCCTAGTATAAATGCAGCTACACGTGACGATCTTCCGTCAGGAGGTGAAGCGAGCGTTCATAAATCTCTGCCAGACTTCTTAAGCGATGGTCCTATACATAATAGATCTTCAGATTCAGAATCTATCGCAAGCATGGCAGAATCCACAGAAAGAAGGGTAAGATTGTTGTGTAATGCAGAAATCTAACAGATAAGATGGTACAGAGAAGATAGAATCTGAGATCATGTTGCAGCTTTTACTGGAGAATGAAAGATTACGTCAGCAATTAGAGGCATCTCGAAGGCAACTTAATGAAAAAATGGAGAAGTAATTGTACTTTGTTAAAATAAATTTCAGATTACCTCATCATTAATTGCATTAATTACAGAATTCGTTCATTGGAGGCAGAATTGTTGTCTAAAAAGGAAGTCGAACACGAAGAAACTGTACACTTGGAAAAAGCGATGGAGCAAGTCGAAGATAATTTAAAACGAAGTACAGTAAGTACAAAGACAAGGATCTGCATTTCAAGTTGTAAATTGCAATTCCTACATATTGATTATATTATGTGTCATTGGGAAACGATGACAGCATGCTATTTGTATTTCGTAGAAGCGAGCAGTTAATGCTGAAAGCATTGTCACATCATTGAAGAAAGAGATTAAGGTTTTAACGGTTAGTGTTTAACTGTTTGTTCTTGACTATAATGAACTGTAATGAAACAAAATATAATAAAATAAAATTAATATATCGGCTTGCAAATCTGTTAATTAGGCAGAAATCTCTTTATTACGATTGGAAAACAGTGAACTTCGAGCCGGTATCTCAACAGCTGGACAAGGTGAATCAAATACTGGTACCGCTAATATGAATCGCACGGTCAGAAGGCTCGCACGTGATTTATTCGCGGCTGCATCGTCAGCTGAAGTATCCCTCAGGTATCCTTAAAAATTATTTTTATTTTTTATTTATTATCAATTTATTATCAATTACGAAAGCTATTTAAAACAATTTATAATTTTGGACGGAATGCTGCTTTAATAATGATGCATAGTTTTTTAAAATCTGATTGAGATCGTATATTTTTTTGCAGACAATTAATGTCCGGTGTGGACAATCTGAGAGTGCTCGCATCTACCCTCGAGAACGTGGACAGAATAGAAGACTGGACCAAAGACTTTTTACCTGATTCCGACGAGGACAATGCCGCTGGTCCCGCAGTATAATAGAATTCTCTCTCTCTCTCTCTCTCTCTCTCTCTCTCTCTCTCTATATATATATATATATATATATATATATATATATATATATATATAT
>JANQDE010000009.1:3457635-3534224 GCA_037157785.1 Cephalotes varians
TATTTTCACACTATTCCTCTTTTTATCAGTTTATCATCTCTGCAATTTCACTACGCATTCACTAACAATAAATTGATTCATGCGTTATGATCAATTCAACATGTTAATGCATTGCTATGCAATGTATTGATACTTTAAACTCAATGAGAATTTCCAATCGTTTCTTATTAACAACATTCATTGTAGAATTTTTAATTCTTATCCCTCCTACTCTGCTACCACCCAGGCAAACACAATACAAGATCGTTCGATCTAAACGTATATAAATACATATTATTTATAAAATATAAATACATATTTATAAAATATTCGTTATATTTTTGTATTTGTGATAATTTGTAAAATTTATTCAGCCTTATCTATTATGACGATGCAAAGATGTATACACATTTCCGACGATATCATTATCGTGACCTTCCTCGATTAAAGGAATATATTTTCTTAACTGTATATTGTACGTGTAAACAAAAAAAAAAATGCGAGTTTAAAAAATAATTGAAATTTTACGTGATATTATCGCAAAGCTGACAAACATTAAAGGTATTTGTTTATACGGATCACGGAACACAACACGTGATATAAATCTAGAATATATTTTTGACAAGAGATATCGAGACTCTTACCGCACATAGGATATGTATATATATGAGGCTTTAAATAGACATACAAAACAGATATACATTTACTTCGATTTCAGTCCATAAATTTATTGATAAGTTTAGATCACAATACATGTATATATTACAATATTTATTTTTGAATCATCGTACATAAATACATACATGCGCATATTGGAATGTGCGCAAGACATAATACTTTGGTATTGAAAGAAATCAAATATATACACTTTTATATACATCCGTATGTACACATAGTCATATATTTACAAATGTGCAACAGATGGATAACATTGTAGTGCTTGATTTACCTTTTTATTTGAAAGAAAAAATTAAGAAATTATATTTAGTAAGGCTCGTAAGATTAACAATCATAAATATTGGTTGTGTTCAACAGACAAAGTAGATTAGTGAGCATTCAGTGAGTCTTTAATATGATTGATTCTTGCTTTTAGTATTTGCTTAGTTGGATCTAAGTGTAGAAATCAATCGTAATAAAGACTCACTGCTCACTGATAAGTTTTGTCTGCTGAACGCAGGCATTGAATGTGGATTGATGAGCTAAGCTAGTACTAATTTATTTTACAAATTAGTAAATATAAATAATATCAACATCTAATTTACAACTATATCAATAATGTAGGCGAGCGTCAAATTCTTAACACATGAGGCCTGTTCTTTTTAACTGAACTGACTGCACTAATTTAGTTTATCTTTCTCCCTTTACATTTGAAGAAGAAAGATAAACTCTGAACTAGTGCAGTCAGTTCAGCTAAAAAGAATAGATTTTAGGATAATAAATTGAAAAATCTTCTCTCGATAAAATATGTATGCGACAAAAATTTACATTAACATCGATTATTTTGATGTTTATGTTTGATTAAAATTTTTGATTATTTTGTTTTACACACTGAAGAGAACCCCATTACAGATCGAAACGTCTGTGACGACTTTATTAATATATGTTGACTTTGTTTATATTATAAAATAAATTAGTACATTAGTTCTGTTCATCAGTTCACATTCAATATCTATGATTGTTAATTTTATGAGCTTTACTAAATATTTCTTAAATTTTTTTATTTGGTATTTGAAACAAAATAAATTTCAAATAAAAATGTTGGGAGATGAATAAAAAAATGATGGAATTAAAAAATTCTTCAAAGATCATTTATCTTTCGACAATAAATCGCGTTATGAGAATTTGAAATTAATATTTTTTTAACATATTGTAGCAAATGGATAAAAGATCAACGTAAAAATGAAGTTTCAAAAGATGTATAAGATGAAATTAATCATCAAGAATATTCAAAAAAAAACTCTCTGTATCTATAATATATGTTAGAGAGGAAAGAATAGATAAAAACTATATGAAAATTAGATCGTGAAAATACGAGAAACTAAATAATAATAGGTCACAATAGAGAAAAGAACATATTTAACTTATTCAAGTCCCTCGAAAATATTAAGTAGATCTGTCTGTGTTTCGGTGTGACTTATTTGCGTACTTAACCAGGATCTACAGGCTCCACTAGGAATGTTGCAATCAGTCCCACAAATCAAGGATTTTGTTTGAGTCTCGGTAGAAACTGTAGTGTCATCGTGCGACCAAGCAGTCTGAGTCTGTATATTGGATAGTCCTAAATCAGAAGATAGCATTTTGTCGCATGTTTGAGTATATGTATTGCTGTATAGCAGTTGCTCCATGTTGTCCAAATTGTCTGTGGTTTGTGTTTCAATATTTGAACTCAAAGCAAACGATCTCGACAAAGATTCGGAATAAAAGTATGAAGGGGAAAAGGCTTGCTCGGTTTGCGTTTCTATGCTGCTAAATCTGTCATCAAATGTCTTGGCAATTAACATAGGATCTGCCTGAGATATCCCATCGGTCGAAGCGAAAGAATATCCTTCAACGCCTGCTGATGTGTCTTCGACATAAGGCAATGTCATTAAAGCTACTGTACTCTTCGGTACACACTGTATCAATGGATTATGACTGTGGTTGTAAAATGTATCAAATTCCGTCTGAGTCACACTATCGTTAAATGCCTCGAACATATCTTTTTCGGGTATTGTTTGCGTGCCTGAAGTATTCTTCTCCCAGAAATCCTGCAAGCCCACATCATGACTCAACGGTAGCGGACTAGCCGGAAATAAATTGGCCGACGCGAAATTGTCGCCGAGATTAAGATCCTCCTTCAGCAATGTCTCTTCTGATTGTTTTGATAACACGCGACACTTTCCACGTTTATGCACCTTTGATGTATCTCTGTTTGCTTGTGGTGTTTGCGTTTCTATCGATTTTCCAGAGATTTTTTCCTTGGAAAAACTATTGGTCTGTGTTTGCTTAGATAATCGACGTTTTGCATTATGCAGATTGTTATTGTGGAATTTCGTTGGGCTCGGTATTTTCTTGTTTTTTTTATAATCGTCCGTCTGTACCCCAACATCAGATGTATTTTTTGTTGTACTAATAATATCTTCACTATTCTTTTCAGATTTATTTGGACTGGGCAGTATCGAGACAGGTTTGTTTATAATTCTCCTTGGTAAGATAAGATATTGCATTGTTTTAGAGTTGGTACGTCTGCAAAGAAATTATAAATATATATCAATAAATTTTCTATTCAATTCAATTATGATAAAAATGTGTAATATGATGAATAAATATACCTCGAATTTTTATATTTCTCTGTTATAGTGTGCAGAGATCGCTTTGCGTGCGTAAGCAATGCTTCATATGTGATGTAAGTCTTTGAGCAGGAGCATGTGAACTTTACGCCACAGACTTTTATATGCCCTTTTTTGGCGGATTCAGTGGAAAAACTCTTGCTACAGCGATCGCACGCATAATTTTTTTCTGCGTGTACCTTTAAATAATGCTGGAAGAATGTAAAGTAATTAAATGTAATAATACATTTAATATCCTTGAAATTAATATTTATCTTTTTTGTCCCTATACTATTATCTGAACATACATACCTGCTTCAAGTACTTCATAGTACTGAAATATCTCTGAGAATCAACAGCGTAGACACATGATGGTACTGGGCAATGATAGCGTGCGTTTTCCTTTGCAATTTTATCCAACTTTCTGCACTGGTGCACTTTGAGATCGTGCAATCGATAACGCGGCTCGTTCTTGAAGACAAGCCCGCATTGTTCGCATTTGACATTGTTGTTTATTAAGCTGAGTTCTTCCGGCAACGGACAGATCGTCTTCTCGGGCGGTGATGCGCTGCTTTCCGCCGGTTTATCAAGTCTTCTCAGCATTGCAGGTTATCTCGTGGCACGATTTCACACAGATAGACTCTCGCTAGCATGTTTTGCAACGTTAACGATATCTGCACTGTGTATGGTATCTAATCGACATAAATAAAAAAGTATATGTGAAAAAACAGAAAACATTTCGCTACGTTGTCATTTTTATTCTTTTCTCTCATCTCAGTTCGCATTGTCTCTTTCATTTAAATTACCTACAGCATAAAAGACATATTAAAAATATATTATATCTTCTTTAAAATTCAAATACTCCTAAATTTGTTTTTCTTATATATATATATATATATATTCTTATGCATATTTATCGTTTGAGAAACCTTTTCCTTATAAGTTTAGCTCACTTTTTGAATAGATATAAAAGGAAGTAGTTTTCTGATCTTCCTTATATCTCGTCTTAAACTAAACTGATATAATTCAAGATGTCACAATCGTATTTGGAGTTATCTGGACTATCTCAACTCAAAATTGTCTTGAAATACCAATATGGAACCAATAAGAAATTTGAATTTAGATTTAGAACAGTGACACAGTTACTGCTTTTGAGTACCGCTTTGGAGTATCCGCACGCATCCCTCAGCCCTCAAGCCTGTCAGCGTGGCGCTACTTGTCGCGAGCCGAGAATGGCCGGGAAGAAATCCTCCTTTGCACCCGGCTCGGCACGTCTCGCGCGTCTCGTCGCCCTCGGTCCGGTTGGGTCGATCGACCTTCCATCCGCGAACAGCGGTGGCGGCGACGGCGGCAGTGACAAGTGCCCGAGAGACGCGTGCGAAAGTGGACCGCGACCGAATTTGCGAGCGCACATACTGATTCAGTGCATTCTCGCTCGTACGAGAGATCCGTGCACACGTGCTGTGCATCGAGTGTGTGTTTAATAATTTCATTTTTGAAACTGTATCATAGATCTGTGCTGGGATCGATTTCCTCGGGACTCGTCTGTCGCTGGATACGGGAGGGATAGGCAAGCTGTCACACGGTAAAGTAAACGTCGGCAGCCGCGGTTTTCCACGGATTATCGTGTATACGTACGTACATCACATACGTTGCGCGGTCGTGTTATTGATTTTTACCTGAGAAGACAAACGCGTAATCGCACACGTACCTACATGTACGTCGCGGCTCGACGTCCACATGTAGCTGTCCAAGTTCTGTCGACGAATCGACTTCTGTCAACACTTCGGGAACTAGAAACGTTCTAGAAACATTCGACCACTCCAATGCGAATTGATTAATCCGATGCTTTTAATTGCGCTTTGCTAACATAACATTCCTCTTTTTTTTCTCTTCTTAGTGAAGCTTGATTTATTATTATATTTATTATATTTATTGAGGGTTGACTCTCAGGGGATAACCCGATTTTATCAATATCGGTCAATCATGATTGTTGTCCATCATTGTCTGCATTATACTTGATAGTACAATCTAGAAAAAAAAGAGATTAATTTAAAATGACAAAAAATAATCAGCCTAAAATATAATTCAATTGTCACATGAATTTATTTCAACGCTAATTAATTAGTCAGTATCAAAAGCTCTTTCTACAATTCTCCCCATTTCTCTATGCAAGCATTGATCAATTTTTTTGGTACTGTTTTTTTATCTTAATAATCTTCTATAAAAAAACGCATGCAGTTGCAAAATAAATATGAAAATAAAATTTAAAAATTTCAACAGAATTTTTTTTTGTAATTTTTCTTGTCAAACGTATGACAAAACAAGCATTTTGCAAAATTGCTTATGTCTCGAGATTTTTGCATCATGTAATGGTCCAAAATGTTGTACAAAATAATAAAGCAATCAACTAATACACTGATATATTCATTGTGCCAATCTGTACAATCGTCGTTGTGGTCGTTGCATTGTTTTTTTAGAGTTGCCAATAGAGCTATCATGAACTTAGCGTTATCAAAGCTCTTCTTTTCATAAGTTAAGATTAGGAAAGCCTTAGTTATTATCAATTGAGCATATGTTTGAATCAGATTTTTTTTTTCAAAATGACGTAATTATATAAAAATACATGAATCCATAATCAACTTATATATAAATCTGTAACTTTGTTATCATTTATTTATAATAGTTAATTATTGTAATCAATTTTAAAATTTTGATGTTTGACATTATCTAACTTATTATCTCAATTAACGACATTATTAATTTTTGTTTATATTATTAATTTATAATTTTGTTCTTATTATTAATTTTTGCATCATAATTCAATGGAAACGAACAGCTGCTCGATATACCATTAGCAAACATTGCATCAGTTGTCACTGATCGATAGCATGTGCTCAAACATCTCAGTGTCCTAGCCTTTCATGCATTAAGATGTTTTGACATTTTATTCCATTATGGTTCTTGGATGTTTAAATCCATATTTAGATAATTTTATTGACTTTTTACAATTTTTAATCGATTTAATATTGTGGATTCAATTGCAACCCATAAATATCTAACTCTAAAAAGCGATTTATTATTAAATCGACACAAATGCATTTCATTATATTGACGTAATTATTAAACATATACTATATTCGTCGTACCTTGGTTTATCACTTATTTTTATCTTGAAAAAATTTATATGACGATGTGCGTATTCTTGGGAAACTGTTCTTGATAAGGGCTTAATCACCTTGTTACCTAAAACGTCTTGGTATTTCTTGTATTTATTTTCAAAATTGCACATCTGCGCAGCAGGAATAAATTGGGCTTGGTTGGGATCTTCGATCTAAGATAGTAAATAGGCACCTGTGAAAATTTTAATGAATGAAAGCGGATGTATGATATAAATGAGTTAAGAATATCATCAAATAAAGAGGATTTATGTTAAAAAAAATGGAATTTTAGAAATTTAGAATATTGGTCGCTTATTTCTGTTAAAAAAAGATTCTCTTGACATATATTTGAAATTGAATCTCTTTCCAATTGATCAATTCATAAATAAAAAGCGGCAACCGATAGATCTGGAACAACACCCAGTACATTCACAACAAGATAGATAAAATGCAAATAATCAACGAAAAGCTAGAATGTTTAATCGGTCGCGCTGTTAGTTAGTATGCGCAAAGTTTGCTAAAAATTTATGTAAAGTCAGGTCGCTTCGCGAGATCATTTCCTCTAGCCTTCGCGTGACTAGAAATTGTTTCGAATAAAACAGACTTGGGAAGGAGAACGTCAGTCACGTGCACTAAAATCGCTCTGTTATTCGTTTTATCGTTTTATTCGTATAGCGATAGGAGAGGAAGACGATGTGCCATGCTATTCTCAGTTTTCCTAGCAAACTAAATTAAAAAGGATAGTGAAATATAAAGAGGAGAGAAGAAAGGAAAAGAGAGAAGAGGAGAGAGGACGTGAATCGATAACGTACGATTTTGATGGTGTCAGGTCAGCTGGTGGTGCTTTCATCCCCCGGTGTCGTCAAGCCGTATCGTTTTTTCTTCCTGTTCCTCTTGGAAACAAAAAAACAGAAGTGGTGCTACGGTGCCGAGAGAAGCCACCCTTCTCCGCGATGAGAGACACCGGCAACCAAGCCAAGTACGAGCAGCTCTTAGACGACACCGGCCTTGAGATCCGCAACGACAAGGAACGCAACGACGAGAATGCGACGTTAGACGAGGTAAGATCTCTCAAATTGGAACGTTTTGCGACTCTAAACAACGTAATTATGAAGTCTCAATAACCAGGAATGGTGCATACAGGATGATTCTTCGTTATGTGCCAATATCTAGATTAACACATGTCTTGACGTTACCCCTTTGATGTTTATTGATATTACAATTGTAAAATATATATACGTTATAACTTTGAGTATTTTCTTTTCTTATATTTTCTTGTATTAATTTATTACAATTGGAAAAAAAAGAATATTTATATATTTTTTGTTTTAGAAAGAGATTCTAGCTCCATTCCTTGAGTTACATATATCAATATGATATATAATATCATATATAATATACATATCATATATAATATATAATATACATATCATATATAATATACATATCTCATAAATTATTTGATAAAAATATTATATATATTTTGTTGTATGCGTGCATGTTATAATACAATCAAGTTATTTCATTTCGATTGCACTTAATAAAATCTATATTTACATAAATCTATTTCTCTTTCTATGACAATCAAATAAAAAGTTTATAGACGGACGTTGGAATGTGCGACTTTTGATATATAATTGATATTTAAAGAATCTAACGAAGTTTTTAGAAGTAGTATATCAAATTGAAGCAAGTTGTTTTACCTTTCACGTCATGCATTCCAATATCTCTTTCTTCTCGGTCCTAGTTTTTTTGATACGCAAATTTGCCACTTTAGCTTGATTTATCTTTTATTCTCTTCTCGTGATTGTACTTTTTACACTTTTCATTTTCCCTCCGTCCTCTCTCTCTCTCTCTCTCTTTTTCTTCAATGCTAATTATGACCGTGTTCCGATATACACTGCCAGTATGAAAACCTACAGTATACGTAACGTAAACTATACATTTTTTCAGTACTGGCAGTTAATATGTCGAAACGCAGGCGATATAAATGAATAATTAGAATTGAAGATAGTGAATTACGATACATGGCGTTTACTCAAGTGAAACTCATACGATACATGGCGTTTACTCAAGTGAAACTCATATGTTACAAGGAAATGCTCGTCATACGCGAGCAAGGACATAAAAATGAGAGCATCGCCATAGATCGCGAGAAATAATACGACTAATGATACCTGTATAATGACTGGTGGATGAATAGCGTTACGATTATTTGCATCAACAAGCAATACGTTTTTAATGATCTATTTTGAAAAATGTTTAAATAATGCATTAACCCGTTTGCCATTAGCACTTTTCTCACTTTATCTCCTTTCTCTCATGCTTGCAGCAGGACAACAGAACGTACACGTATGACTTGTTTCAAACGAAAAATGCAACCACACGCTTGCGCTGTGAACTGCAATGTTATGTAAATATAAACAGAAATTTTCGATAAATCGAAAGAAGCGCAAGCATATACTACTACTACTATTCATATGAACGAGTCTTACTAGTCATTTCTCTCAAGAGTTCTCCCAATAATATAAAGTTTGACTTTTGGGGATGTGCTTTTTGTGATTCATTACCCTTCGTGGAATTTCCTGCTTTCTGTACGTGAGGCTGAAGGACTGAAAGCACTTGACGGCCTTGACGCGTGCACGAGGGGCATATATGTTCGACACGTGACACGACAATGATTTGCAGGAATGATATCGGAATGACAGAGTACAGGGGAATGATGAAAGGGAAAAAATGTGAAAAAACTGACTTTACAAAATCATCGTTGATATCCGCGGATTCGTTTGACAGGCAATGACAACCTGCACTTCCTGCACTCGCATTCAGCGGCGCGTCTCGCGAATCCGCACCATGCTATCCCGTTTATCAAATTAGAATAGATCATTCGGAAGCGATTATATTTCTCTATTTATTTGTCATCTCGCCGACCTATTCTATAATCCATCCTCCGATCATGTCCTCGAATCATTGTAATCGATGTCTGTTCGATGATGTATTGACAAATTAATCGGATCGCCGTTGTTAAGGTTAATGTTTGAGCATTCGTTTTATTTTAGGTGCGTTCCGTTTCACGCATATGCACCCATTTATCTATAGTATACGTTACGTATACTATAGACAGATGCACGCTATACGTGAAACGGAACGCACCTTTTGTCTTGACATGCGTCTTCGTTAATCGTATTTTGACTGATAATTTTCTGTTTTTGTTTGCTGTCGCGATTTTTTTTCTTCAATTTTTCGAACGTTCTGTTTCGGGGTACACATCTTTTTATACAGTTTCGGCAATGAGATAAGCCAAGATATGCCAAGATATTGGTGGTATATTGATAAAACGGCGAAAGACAGCATAAGCGCGTTGCGACATGTGTAAAACGTTTATTTATCGTTATATTGTTCCTAATTAGTCGAGAAGCTGTTTTTCCGTTCAATGTGTTTCTCACAAATGTTTTTTTTTTTAATTAAATTTAATATTTTATTTTGTTTTTACATTCTACTATTAAATTTAAATTCTGATGTATGACAATGTATATATACGGGGTTTGAAATTTGTTTATGTAAGAAATTTAATGTGACAATGTTTTTTAAGGGTAAAGGTAAAGAACAAGGTTCTGAAATGTGGTTGACAACCGCCGAATCAGCTAGTCTCGGAGCAGAAGAGGTAGCAGCTAGATTACACGTTGATGTACGAACTGGACTCAGGTGGCAAGAGGCTGATCATAGAAGACAACTAACAGGTTTCAATGAGTTCACTGTAAAGGAGGAAGATCCACCATGGAAAAAATATATTGAACAGGTATTCGAGTTTCCTTTATTAAGATTATTTTTTGTTCTTGATATATAGATGTAACATGTAATATGTAATATGATTGTAACATGTAATAAAATTTAGATATATTTGTACTCAGTTTTATTCGAATCTATATATTTTTTAGTTCAAGAATCCATTGATTCTTCTCTTACTCGCCTCTGCATTTGTCAGCGTGTGCATGAAGCAATTTGATGACGCTGTCAGTATTACTGTGGTAAGTAGACTTAAATGTCCATTATTCCATGAATTTTGGAAAGTATTACCTAACCGATGCTTATGTTTGTGATACGTTCCTTTGTAGGCTATTATAATAGTGGTGACAGTTGCATTTGTACAAGAATACAGATCAGAGAAATCTTTAGAGGAATTGAATAAATTGGTACCACCAATATGCCACTGGTAAATAAAATTATGCTTTTTATGTTATGCTTGTTAGGTGCTTTATTATAATCACACGCTATACAGTATACAATAATAATGAATATTAGTCCAAACTTGAGGCAGCATGTATCTAAATTTACAATTCTTTAGAAGTATCGTCCTTGGAGGATATACTAATCCTTTATACGTGCAGCATTCCTTTTCTTTCTTAATGAAGAAGATATAATGTATTGTTGCACTCTATAGAAGGTGAAACTTACTTCTATGAACTTTCATAAAGTCCACTACTTAACAGTTAAAGAAATCCCGACTAAGAATAATTGCTACTTTTTGTCAAGTTTTCACTTTTTTGCTAAAAACTTTTTGAATTTTACTTAATTGTGTCAAGATATTTTTACATTACTGTTGCATATTTTGTTTTCAGCTTAAGAGAAGGTCGTGTAGAGACATTTCTCGCGCGTAATTTAGTTCCTGGTGATATAGTGTATTTAAATATTGGAGATAGAGTACCTGCCGATATCAGAATATTCGAAGCTATAGATCTGGCGATTGACGAGAGTAGTTTTACTGGAGAGACTGAACCGGCGCAGAAGTCGACAGCTCCTTTGCTGAAAACTAATGGATTGACGTCAAAGAGAAATATCGCCTTCATGGGCACTTTAGTACGCTGTGGAAACGGCAAGGTAAATTCAACTATTCAAACTATATATAAAATCTTTGGGAATGATTGCGCTTTACCATCAACTTATGTTACAATATCGCGCGATACAGGGAATTGTAGTGAATACGGGAGAAAAGAGTGAATTTGGGGAGGTTTTCTCGATGATGCAAGCTGAGGAGGCACCAAAGACTCCACTACAGCGAAGCATGGACATTTTAGGTACTCAGCTGTCCTTCTATTCGTTCTGCATTATTGGTATTATCATGCTGCTGGGCTGGATCCAAGGTAAGGCTATCCTTGAGATGTTTACCATTGGTGTAAGCTTGGCAGTAGCAGCTATACCAGAAGGCTTACCTATCGTCGTGACTGTGACATTGGCACTGGGAGTAATGAGAATGGTTAAGAGAAAAGCCATTGTAAAGAAGTTACCAACCGTTGAGACTCTCGGTAGGTTAAAACATTAACAAAAAACTATAAAAATTTATTTCATTAAAATTTTTTTCTTATTGATTAAATTATTTTGAAAAGTATATTTTTCCAATGTTTTATATAAAGTTTCAAACATAAGAGAGCTTATTTTATTTTTAGGCTGCGTAAATGTAATATGTTCTGATAAAACTGGTACAATCACAAAGAATGAAATGACCGCCACCATTCTCGTTACGTCAGAGGGTTATATCGCAGATGTTACTGGAGCGGGATACAACGGTGTGGGAGAAGTACACATACGAAAGTGCGATAATCCTGATCTTGCACACGCTGCTATCAATAATATGTTGGAAGTAGGTTGCGTGTGCAATAACGCTATCATACAGAATGACATTCTGTTGGGACAACCAACGGAAGGCGCACTGATAGCAGTGGCAATGAAATTCGGAATGTATGGCGTCGCCGATAGATATTTGCGATTGCAAGAATATCCATTTTCTTCTGAGCAAAAGATGATGGCTGTGAAATGTACACCAAAGTTTGGCGAGGTAAATTTAAAGCAAAGGACAGCATTTTCTTTGGTAATAAATAGATTCGTTTATTTTAGAATGTCAATTACATATGTTATAATTCTATATTTCAGAACAGGCAAGAAATATATTTTGTGAAAGGTGCTTTAGAGAAAATCTTGCCACAATGTACAAAATATTATGAGAACGGTCAAGTGTATCCCCTCAATCAGAAAAAAGATCAAGAATTCTTAACAGAAGCATATGATATTGGTCAACAAGGGTTGAGAGGTAGTATTATCTTTTAAAGCATAATGGATAATAAATTTTAAAACTGTATTTTTCTGATTTATCCTCAAAATAATTTGGTTACAGTGATTGGTTTGGCACGTGGTTCTTCGTTACAAGATTTAATTTACGTTGGCTTGGTTGGTATTTGTGATCCACCAAGACCGCATGTGCGCGAATCTATCAGTATTTTGATAAATAGTGGTGTTAAAGTAAAAATGGTGACTGGTGATGCCAAGGAAACTGCAGCTGCAATAGGTACATAAATAAATAAATAATGACATAAAACACACGCACACATACATAAAGAATCATTCTATTTTTTATACAATGGATTTTCTACAAATTTTTACGATCATAAAGTTATAGAGAATTTAATTATTTTTCAGCTAGCATGATTGGCTTGGACACACTTCATAGTAAGCTGCTATCGGGAGACGAGATCGATATGATGTCTGAACATCAATTAGAGCAAAATATCAATAGTGTTAGTGTATTTTACCGAGTAACACCAAAGCACAAACTTTGTATCGTGAAAGCCTTACAGAGGAACGGTAACATAGTGGGTATGACCGGTGATGGTGTAAATGATGGAGTTGCGTTGAAGAAGGCTGACATAGGCATCGCTATGGGTAAAAATGGTACTGATGTATGCAAGGAAGCAGCCGATATGATTTTGGTTGATGACGATTTCGGAACTATTATGTAAATAATAAATTGCCTTAACAATTATTAACGATTTTATGTTAATTAGTATTTATCGATTGTATTTTTTTTATTTTAGTGCAGCGATTGAAGAGGGAAAGGGAATTTTTCACAACATTCGCAATTTTGTCAGATTTCAATTAAGTACTAGCATAGCCGCGCTTTCTCTGATCGCTCTTGCAACATTGATGAGTATACCGAATCCTTTGAATGCTATGCAAATACTGTGGATCAACATCATTATGGATGGTCCACCTGCTCAAAGGTTAAGTAAATAACTTTTCGTAACGTTTTAATGTTTCATTAAATATTCATTATACATTTTTAATATGTATGTAATTTTTTTTCCGTATACAGTCTTGGAGTAGAACCGGTTGACAAGGACGTTCTGAAGCAAAAACCACGAAATACGAAGGAGCCAATGATCACGCGTCATCTTATAATTAATGTTTTATTATCCGCTAGCATCATCATTCTTGGCACTCTATGGGTATATAATAGAGAGGTAACGTTTTTTAATAAATCTATAATTTTCTTATATATATATATATATATATATATATATATATATATATATATATATACACATACACACACACACACACACCTCGATACTTAATTTTCTTTAAGATGGTTAATGGAAATACTGCGAGAGATACTACCATGACATTTACTTGCTTTGTATTCTTCGATATGTTCAATGCTCTCAGCTGTAGATCACAGGTGAGATTTTATATTTTTATTTCAAATCTTATTATAGAAAAAAGATTATTATAGTTTAAAAATATCCGTTTATTTCAGACGAAATCTATATTCACAATCGGTCTATGGAGTAATAAAATGTTCTTGGTAGCCGTAACGCTTTCTGTCATCGGACAAATGCTCGTGATCTACTTCCCTCCATTGCAGAGAATATTTCAAACTGAAGCTCTCACGGCAAAAGGTATCACTTTAACAATATCGTTAAAGATAATCAATATATATTTCTTGTATAACATATTTATTTTTAATTTTCAGATCTTCTATTCTTAACAGCGTTGACATCAAGCGTTTTTGTCATCAGCGAGATAAAGAAGTTCATCGAGAGACAACTGCAGAGACGTCGCGTCAATGGCCAGTATTATAACAAGTTCGAAATGGACTTTGTATGACAGTTACAGTCTGCCGGCGAGAGCAAGGCGGACAAAGATCATAACGAATAAGCGCATCAATTATCGCTCGGCGTCAGTATGCAGTCAATCGCGTTCATTTATAATTGATACATTGTGTCTTGCTAATTTACATCTCGACTGTGCTTGCACTTTCGTAACCTCGTCACGCGTGCACTTCTATCACAAAATAAAATAATAATATCCTTTCGATAACAGTTCTAATGTATCGATTGCAGTGTGACTGCAGTTTTTTTACCATTTACAAATCGTCGATTCTATTTTTTTCAGCACATTGTGCACATAGAAAAAAAGACAAGACAAAACATTTCGGTAACAATGTAGTAGGTTACATAGACTGTAGCTATTAGATTATGTTTCATTATTGTCCCTATAATGAGACTAAGTCACTACTTTATAGATGGTAGCGCGGTTACTGCACATTCCATGCACGTTTGATAGATCAATGACTTAACGATATATTCTATCTGTAATATAGTCTTAGAGACTGCAGTCCAAAGCAACGTTTGCACAGAATCGTAATCATTCTATCTCACATCTTTTCTAAATATTATAACAGTTTTTAAGTCTTACTCAGCAAGAAATATCGATTCTACCATTTTTTCATTCATTATCAATCAATTCACGCTAGAGGAGAATTATGCAGCATTTTATCGAGTAAGAACAAGATAGAAATAAACTTATTGTAATTAAAACCAGCCATACAAATCGATTGCATTTAATATACAGTTGTAGTCGACGAAAATAAATGCTCTTACAATGTTCTTTATTAATTCCACAATTTCGAAAGTATCCATTCGATGGTAAGATAATATAATGCAAATTGCAGAACAACGAATGTGCTGTTTCCCTAAATAGCACAATAGTTAATTTATACTCGAGTAACATATATTACATAGTTAAATTGTGCCATCGAAAAGATACTTGTGTATTGCATATAAATATATTTGAATTAATGTTTCATGAGTATATTAATTATGAATTAATTACATCATATTTTCGTATATATATGTTATATAGATATTTTATATTCAATTTTCTTAAAGAATTTAAACAAAATGATTATTTAATGAATACCTTCAAGAATACTATAAGTCTTATATTGATATAATTCTGGTCCGCCATAACCGTATAACAGCTTTCCTTTACCATTTTCATCGTAATAAGGATAGCGATATTTCGGCCTAAAGGAGTAAAGATAAAAATTATTATTACGATGCTATTTGATGCTTTTTTTTTAGAAGTTTACTACGTTATAATGGAACAATCGAAAAATCATGGAAATATTTAATATTAAAGTAAATGTTAATTCATTTGTAACTTTTCGTTCTATAATTAAATATCGTTTTATTCTATATAAAATGTCAATTAAACATCTATAATTAGATATCAATATTAAATATCAAATTTCGTTCTATAATTAAATTCTTGTATTATAATTAAATATCAATTAAATTTACTTTACTTACCGTTCAAAATATTGGAAATTGGGTGCTTGGGGTTCCGCTATTATAGCTGTACTTTCATCAATTAGAGTGAGAAAAAAAATGGCAAATGTTGTTAACATGATCATAGTTAGCCACTGCAAATAGAAAACAAAATTTCGAAAATGGAGCAAAAAGAAGTTTGGCTTATTTTTCATTTGATATATACACATTTCTTTACAAAACGATTATATTCATTAAATATTAATGAGCAGAGTTTCAAGAGAAATTTAGAATTTAATTGAGACGCAATGCGTTGAAACTTAGCAACTAGAAAGTTGCTCAGATGGCGGCTGTTAATTAAATTTTCAAGCAAATTTGTGATTCAATATTCAAGAAAAATAAATTTCTTATTAGGTTACAAAAGATATTNTATCATTTATTACTTACAGAGGTAAAACTTGCCATGATAAATGACCAGAAGTGAAATGTTCACTCGATTAATAGAGAAAAAAATTTTGAAAGTAGTACGAAATAATTTCTTCTGATAGAACAATTATTAATCAATTTACCACAAGATAATATTGATCGAGTCTACGTCAACGTTCTAGATTCGCATCAGAACTCTGTCTGAATTTCTTCGTTCCCCTACTATTCCAATTCTTTCCCCATGTAAAGTGAAAGTTCTGAGATACGCTGTGCTACATACATTGATTGCTTCATCTGAAATTTTCGCAATATCCGAAATCATGTGTTTCGAAAGTATCAATAAAATGATATTTTCTTGATTGCAAATTGTATGTTAAAGTACTAAATAAATAATAAATACTAAGAAAATACAAGAACATTAAAAAGAAAACATGTTTTCTTAATTACTTGTAATTACTTTTTGAATTGCAAATAACCGATTCTATTATAACGTATTATTAATTAAAATTAAAATATATTGTTTATACGTATTATTAGATACTATACTTATTTTAATTAATGATTGCAAATATTTGACACGCGTTACTATTCATAAATCATATGTATCTCATAATGAGTATTCATTTTTATAATCATGAAACATATGACTCATTAAATAATTTAGACGTAAACGTAAAAAATAGACTGTGAGGCTGGATTTCAAAATGCTTATAATGGATAATGAACGTGTCAATGAACTGATAAAAATAAAATTTATCAAAATTTGTGCAGTGCTGAAATAAGATAAGAAAATCATCTTTAATCGCACACACTTGCCATTGTTGATGACTAACGTTGTCTCATGAGTATTAATAATTAATAAAATTTTTATTTTTTTTTTAGATATTTGATAAATTATGGTTTGCACTCGATTAAAAATATATCATGTCAACAAAATTTTTATGTCATGTTAAAAAAATATCGTATATTTACTCGATAGTTTAATGTTTCAATTTTCCACTGGCATTCCCCATGAACCTTTGTATCCAATTCCCATTCCTAATTTTGCTATCGCATATTTTCCAAAACGTCCGTTTTCTTGCTCGTATCGAATCCTTCTTTGTTTACCAACTTCTGGATCAAAATCCCATTGCGTTTTCTAAAAGTAAAGCAAGAGAAATAAGTGAAATAAAATGTGTCTCATATATATATATATATATATAAACTATATCGTGTGTGTGTGTGTGTATATTTACCTCATGTGCACTAGGTACGCCTGCGACATTATGAATAAGATCGTGCAAGAATTCGTAGAGCGTAGCATCTACGATTGACACAATAATTTGACTATGAAGTAATACTATCATCAGCATAATGATCTATAATAGAATGCACAAAAAGTAAAGAGATTATTAAAACAATGAACAATTGAGATTATTATTGTTAAATGTGTAAAAGAGAATCTAATGATCTGAGAGAATCATGTTTAAGTTATTTACACATAATTTATTATCATAACACCACTAAAATAATTTATTTTAGATGTTTCGAAGAATTTTTTTTTCGTTCACTAAGAACCTCAAAATTCTTATTACTCGAGATTATATTTAATTCCTTGTAAATTTTTTATTAAACTTACTAATACTCTGTTCTGACACATGGCTCAGTTCACTCCAGGAATGGTATCGCTGTCGGCGCGGAATGACTACCCTATGAAACTTATTCAGTAATCCAGCATGCTTATACATGAAAATGTTCGCAGTCTATCGTAATACTGCTGTAGTGAAAGTAAAAACTCGATCGTGTGTTTAACGACGCGCGAGAGTTTAAAATGTTGCATTGAATCCTCTCTTGAATGACAATCGGTTATTCACGAATCGATACTTCATGCGAATCACGAATTTATTGTGGGGTATGGGAGAGCATAAAAGCCAGATGAAGTCCCCGAATGAAACTAGTCGTTTATTATTTTTCAGTAGGTGCTTCCACTACAATTTCAACACAAATCATGTATGTTGATAAAATACTTTTAACAATTATCCTTTATGCGGTAAGTGATATTAAGCAGGTAGGCACATGTTCATTTGCTTCTCTGATTTAACTGAAATTTAAATTTCATTCTTATCACTATATATTTTTATTTTTATTTCTTATTAAATAGACCTGCAATTAAAATGTTAATTTATTTATATATTGAACTTGAATGGAATTCATTTGATTAAATTAAATTTTCTGTTAATAAAAATAAAAATATAATTGTTATCTCGAATAGACAAGCGTATGGTGCAGTGATCGAACGTTGACACGGAATGCCAGGACATTTAATTCGTCATTTTTTATATGGCCGCAAGCATTATTCAGCAATCGACCCGATGTTTCAATTTTCCCAAAACTTTGGCCCAGTCGACCGCAGCTTCAGGAATGGACCAAGAACAGTATTGCGAGTCTGTTACGTCTTGCGTCTTTCATTATTACTGAGAAGGAGCCTATGCACATCGAATTCAAACCCGAGGATGGACCACGCGCTGCAAAAGTATATCAACGACGCTTCGGATATCGCGGAGAGTGGCTTATTAAACAGTTGGGAAATGGTCTTGAGCCCGATATTCGACTGAATAGGCAATCTGCATTCTCAATGCCACTTCTAACTTCCTTTAGAAGTAATTAGATCTGTAATAGCGCGAGTATACTCGAATATCATCGGTAGAATTATGTTAACTTAAGTTAGCAAGAACTGAAATAAGAAATAATCATCAAGTACAAATCAGCAGTTGCGTTATTATTTATTTCATATTATATATATATATATATATATATATATATATATATATATATAGATGAGTTAAGTGATAGTTACTAATAAACATATGATTGAAAACATATTTTGCGAGAAAAACACGCGAATGTTTAAGATTATAAAAATATATGTTATATGGATACTATTTTGTAGAGACGAAAAATTTACAATGCCCATATTTTCACATAATCCACTTTAAGTGCTGTTCTTATATCCCATGTTGGATACCACTGATCTTTCGCATGAAAGAAATTGTATAATGCCTGTAAAGAATAATGTTGCATTTATTTGTCAAAATTTTTAGCATGTATTTAGCATAACTTTCTCAAATATTCTTTAAATATCAAGATATTTAATCTTAGATATTCAAACGTACCTTCGCTTGGACATTTCCCCAAGGTTTAGCACACACGTCGCTCGTTTTGGGACAATCCTGAAATTCGTGAATGCCTCCGACAGCTACGCCCAAAGTCAAATATGACTGCAATAAATAGTATCAAATTTTCAGCATTTTCGTTACAAGAGTCAGTAAAACTTACAAATGACACAAATCTCTATTAGCAAAGAAAAATATAATACAATTTCAATACCGGTTTGCCAAACGATACGTCTACAGTTTGCTCGCCGTATTGCACTCCGTCAACCTTTACTACAATAAGGCCACTCTTCCATTCGATTTCGAAAATATGGAAATCATCCGACCAGAGTTTACTCGACTGTCTTTTGGGCAACGTCATGCGGTTTGTACTCTCCGCGTTAGTCTCGTTCAACGACACGGTCAGTCCGCCCGCGATCAGTACGCGGCCGTTGACAGTCTCACCTTCGGAAGTTCTTAGTTCTTCGTTGCCCACCGAGGATGCAATCCTAATCTCGCGATGCAGTCCCAATTGCCATGCATTCTCGGCGCTCTCCAATGTTATCACTGCAAAACACACATTTACAATAGTTTAAAGCATTTCGATATTCACTGAAAATCTGTAGTGTATGTTACATATACTATAGATTTTCAGTACTGATAGTGAATATCGGAACAAAATTGATCGTATGTTATAAACGATAAGTTATAAACTTACGAGGATACACCCAATCGCCATGTGGTAATTTGGCTCTTACTTCAACACGCCCAAAAAGAAACTCAAATTTTCCCTTTGTATTAATACGTCCGGAGATTAAAGGGGGCAAAATGGAAAAACCAACAGCTTGGCGTTGGCACTCCTCTGTACCAATTTCGCCCGTGCAACTAAAAAAAGAATATAATTAAATTTAATCTTTCTATTTTCCTTATTCTAATTATTCACATACTTTTCCAGAATTAATCGTCTACGCGATATGAAGCCCTTGCCATATTTAGACTCAAGTAAGATCGGTTTAATGCGCAGCTGTCCATTGCTCGTATCCGTTACATCACTGGTTTCATACACGACAAATTCATGATCCTAGTGATAAAAATAATAATTTTAAACGAAAACCGGTTTTTTAATAATTAAATAAATAATTACCTGTCAACGATACGTACCGGCGGTCCGGCAAAACGTGTCAACTCATTCCATTTCCCGCTATCGAGATTATCAAAATTATCCTCAAAGATGAGTTGATGTGGACAAGCTTGTCGTCGTCCATCCTTCTCGGAGATCCATGTAATCGATGTTCTCGTGCAGTTCTGTGAATTTTGAGCCGTGTCGTCGACGTATGGAGTGCCGTCGTAATTGTAAAAATCTGAAAAAAAGTTGTAAGGATTATAACAATTTAAAAAATTGCAAACAATCGTATAACTGTAGCTAATAAATAATCGTTCTTTCGAGATATAAAGTAAATTAAATCATAAATAAATGATAATAAAATTAGAAAAAAATAAATTATTTTTATATAATTAAATACAAACAAAAAAATGTATATATTTATACAAGACTTACTAATAACCTGATACGAGTGATCAATCGAATTGTATCCTAGACCCTGATACACAACGTGAATCCAATAATAAATAATATCATCTCTTTTTAATTGAGTGTGCCGGTCTTGGTAAGTCCATCGTCCATCGCGAACTTTGAGAATGTCTTTCGCAATATGTCCAGCTTCCAAGCCATCAAAATCTTCATTGAATTTTACATGGAAGGCTACCAATGTAATTCCATGCTCATCTGTAAAAAAAGAATTCCGATTAAACGCGATGCTATTTTGATTATATAATATATAATTTATTTGCTCTGGACGTAGTATCTGTACATAGTAGAATAGTCGTAATTTAAATTACAGATTTCTTCATTTAAAATAAATTTACAGAATTATCCATACACATCTGTAATACATTTTAATTCAATTATTTTATTTGTTAGGTACTAAATATCTTACATAAATAATTATTTAGTAATTGAAATTTTATTATCTTACCAGGTATAGATATGCGTAGTCCCGTAGGATGAAGTGGTTGCACCGTAGCCGCTGGAGGAGTATAAGCAGCATAATTCTCACAAATATTTGTGAAGAATATTACCAAAAGGAACAATTTTATAAATAGAAAATGTTTTAACATTTCCATTAAATTGCCGTTCCTTGAATTGATTCTTAATTAGTTTCTCAATAAATCTCCTTATCTTCAAATTTCTATCGCCTGTATCAACTCTTCCAATTTGATCTCTTCTTTCGTCCTTTTATCCTTTTCTCTTCATGTACAATTTCTGAAGGATAACCAGTCTGGTAGAGAGACAGAGATTCCAGTCGGAATATATCGATTTAGACTGGATGATGTACGTCGCGTATTCGAACACTGACTTATCGAGACTGCTTGCAGAGAGAGAGAAAGAGAGCCTTTTATTCTCCCTTCTATTTAAATAGCTTGAAGGAAAACCGGAATGGTCAGCGGCTGCGTCAGTGCATCGATCGTGATTTTTTTATTTTCTCGCTTATCTATTGCCTTATATACGTTTAATCTGTTAATGATAACCCTTTAAAACATGATTATTGTTGGATTTTCTTTCATTACGTAAAAAATGGTGCAGATAACGCTCCGATTTTTAATCTGGCGTGATATTTACCATTAATTTCGTAATTATAACCTTATTTTTGATCATTGTAAAAAAAGATTTAAGCAAAATAGGAATGAAATAATTAAATCCGTTCACTTAAAATTCGTTGTTTGTACAATTTTATTTCACGACCATTTCCAACTAATAGTTGCTTTTGCATTTTTCTTTATCTAAGTCAGAATCATTTAAATTTATTAAAACAAAAACTATATGGAATGTTTATATTGCACCCAGAAGATAATTATTAAAATTTTTAGGAGACGTAGACAGAGATGCATGTATGGCCATTATGGTTAAATAATGCCAGGATATTCTTTTATTTTACTTATTCATCGGACGATGCCAGATTAAAAACTGCTGAATATGCAGATCATCTATTGTAACTGTTGTTTTACTTCATCAGGTATACGACTTAAATACCATTGATGTGATTGGCCAGGCGCAGTAGCCAGTATGCCTCTTATATTTACATAAGTCGTTTCGGGATCATAAGAATAGCGTTCACCATAAAGATCAGTTAAAACGCCACCAATTGCATGAAGAATGGCTTCGGGCGCACAAGTGTCCCATCTTTTACATCCACGACTAGCAAACACATATGCGTGAGCTTTTCCTTCCAACAAAAGAATTACCTACAAATAGACACACAATACCTCGATTTGATTAATTAAGAATATGTTAAGTATTCGAATATTAAGAATATTTGAATAATTCTCGGAGATCGTACACAATCAGTGAGAACAATCATCGATGCAATTACCTTGTGTCCAGCACCGCCGACGCGCGTCACTTCATCAGGATCCAACGATTTTATAGCACTTTGAACAATATTATCGGAATGCGAGCTGAGAATGGACAATATACAAATACAATATATATTCAACATAATAAAAAACATTAAAGTATAAATGTTAAAATTGCTCGCTACCGAGTGGTCGTAATTATTCTTTTCCCCTCTGGAGGTGATTTCGGTGTAAATCCCCCGAATCCCGCGCCGTCAATACCCCACAATGTACGACCGTTTTCAATATACGTGCCGTTTTCAACGTTCTTATAGTAGGGTTGATGTATCACACCTCCGATTGCTGTTTTGCCGATTGCTACACCGACTAATACTGTAACATGCTCCACTAGTCCTTGTGTGTACTCTGCTGTACCTACAATGTAAATTCTTTTATAAACAATGTTGACTTAGGCTTTGAAATATTATACAATGCACATTTAAAGCAAAAAGCGCGAATGTTTTATTTATTAGGCAAGATTTTTTTATATTCAAATTGAGATATCAGTACCATCCAGAGGGTCTACCCAGATGCACACATCCTTAGGATTAACATCTTCCAGGTGGGCTGGTAATTTCAATTGTAACACTTCTTGAGCTGCTTCTGTGATGATCCATTCTAATGGTACTTCGCAGCTAGACGGTTCTTCCTCACCGATGATCGTAACATTTGGAAATTGTCGGCTGAGCGAAGTTACAATACATCGTTGGGCGCAACGATCCGCTTCCGTTTGCAGATCATTCTTGCCTTTTTCCACGATATTTAATCCACCTTTGCTTAAAACATCTCGAATTATTTTACCAGCTTGTATTGTAGCGGATACAGAGGATGCTACTATGCGTGTTAATAGAGCAGCACTTTGAGCCATTTTAAGAATCTTTGTAGAGATGACAATGATATAATATCATCGATAAGATACCTTCGTTCCTGAGAAGCCTAAAGATAATATCTAAGATATACCTCTTTTATACCTATAGAAACTAATTATACAAGTTATTGTGTGTATGTATGAATCCAATAATCTGATGTAACAAAATAAAAAATTTTCAAACATTTTATCTCTATATACAAATTGATATAATAATAATTATTATACAAACTATCATAAATTTTAAATTAAAATACTGTTTCATTTAGAAAAAGAATATAACCACAAGATTAATATTCTGGAGATATATATATATATATATATATATATATATATATATATATATATATATATATATATATATATATATATATATATAATTGCAGAATATACAAGAAAAATGATATGTAAAGTGCTTGAAATTTATAGCTTATGTATTTACTTCATATGAAGCATACAAAGTACATTTGTTAATTACTTAACTTACAATCTCAGATGTGACAAGCAGAAAACGCCCCGTAGCATATATGCAATGCACTAAAATCATAAGATTAGGTTAGATTTGTTTAGGTTTGCTGGTGAATAATACACATGTAGTGGAATTTTGTGGATGGTAATTGATTGAAAAAAAAACAAATGAAATGTTGAAAGAAATCTATCAACTGCTAAGATCTCTTGATAAAATTGATCGAAAAGTTTTACTTAAAAGGAAAGAAAATTACATATATTACACGTTTAAGATATCTTCATGATTGCTTTGAACACTATTCTCTAAGATTGCTCTTAGTTTTGTTTTGTTCAGATCGATTTTTAAATAAAATGTTATACAAAAGCTTTTTACCTTTAATAACCTTCTGGTTATCAAGAAGGAATAAGCACATTGTAAATGCATATTGCTCAACATTGACCAATGACAGCTCACCTGTACAACAGAAAGAAGTTATTAATACCGTGGAGACGAAAAAATTGCTTGAAAAAACAGGATTATCGAAAGTGAAGAAGAATAAAAACAAAGTATTGAAATATATCGAACACTCTATATTGCAAGATAAAGAGACGTTGGACATTATTAATTACATACAGAAAGTCAATCCAGATATAATCAATATTATTAAATCAATGAAATATGGGACATTTAAAAAAACCGATACAAGTATATTACATCTTATAGACAAAGATACCGCTGCGAAATATGTCTCTTTGATAAAAAATGACCTTTCGAAAAATATGTGTTATATTGCCGAATTAAATCCTGGTTTTGGCGTATTAACGAGAGAACTGCTGAAAATTGACGTACCATCAATTCACCTGTATGAAGGACATTCAGGATTACATGAGATACTGGAAATGATCTGTAAAAAATATCCTGGAAAAGTGAATCTAATCTCTTCTAAAAATTCTAACCTCCTTGGAATAACAAGGGCATTTTATGATGATAAAATTACTGATAGTAAATATCAAGATAAATTCAAAGCAATAGAGAGTAAAAATTGGGAGGATGAAACTTACATGCAAGTAATAGGTGCAAGTGATAGTAGAAATTTATTTACATTTATTATACATAGTCTAATTTTTCGCAACGGTTTCATGTTTCATGGAAGACCTATCTTCTACATCGCAATACTTCCTTCCATGTGGCATGTTAGTATGTCAATTCTTTTTTTTTTTTTTTTAAGTATCTTAATAATCACATTAATATTTGATTTTAATATGTTTAGAGATATAACATGTGTACTATCGATAATCAGAGAGTCTATACTTATACAAAGGTGATGTTTACATTAATGTTTAATTTCGAACTCTTGGGAACATTGAGCAGAAAGGCTTTTATACCTTGGCCAAAAAAAAAACCTGTGTATAAAGCACTCCATATATCGACAAAACAAGATTATGAGCAAATGTATGTAATAAAACTTGAGCCGAAAGCTGATCTTTATTCACAATTGTCGCAAAAAGATTGGATAACTTTTTCCTATTTTGTAAGACATCATATGCAGAGACGCAGTACCAGAGTAATACCTGCATTAGAGTGAGTATGATGAAAAAATTATGATCTCTGTCAAATATTTTTTTGTTATACATCTTTTTTTTTTACTTTACAATTACATATTGTTCTGTCTCTAGAAAATGGGTACCAGACTGTGGGATCAGACTTATAGCTAAAGATTACACAATATATACACAATTTGGAGATCTAACGCCAACACAAATTCTGGAACTTTTTAAAGAATTTAAATCTTGGCCAGAATACAAAGAGAGCCATTTTATAGGTTCTATGAACGATTCTATAGGTGCACATAATGAATTGGAATTTTTAAACGAATAATTCTGTAATATATCTCTTGTAAATACATAATTATAAAAAACTCATCTTTTAATATATTTAAAAATATCAAGAAGTTTTATTCTTTATTATCTTAGTAAGCGATTTAATCATCTGAGATTATAATTACAAACCACAATTTCCCGGGATTGTAACCGATTCTTCCTTCTCTGCTCTGCTCTGCTCTATTTCTATATACGTACGTAAGTGGCTTTCTCCCGGATTACACATTTTACATACACGTACGCGTATATAAAAACTTGGTAATGTATTAGTAAAGGAGATTATCGCTCTGTGTGGTCAGTATACTCTTTTATTTTCTTTTGTTTGATAGTGGTTAGCCTTGAAACATCATAGTTGCCGTTACATCGACTCAGTATAATTGCGCCAATGCATTCGAGAGAATCTTGAAACATCTTTGTCAAGTTTACAAATTTTCGCCTATTATTAACACGTGTGTGATATTTACATCATTTTTCCTTTTTTATTAAAAGGGAACGGCGTGTTGCCGAGAGCTGTAAGAAAAACATTCATTTTAACATTGAAAGTATCAATTAGAATCAGAATGCAGCTATTTAGCATAATTATATCATAATAACTATTCAGATTATAATGGGCGTTCTTCTTAAGGCATGCACATATCTCGCTGATTTTTCTTTTTTAGTTTGCCTTTGAAAAGGATCAGAAATAGATGAAAACGTTTGACATTTTTATCTATCTTGTTTATCTGACTCGTCTGACCAGTTACTAGCAATATAAATGTCTGTTCTCTCTTTGCGTTTTGGTTTTAATTGACCTTTATACTCATATTAAAGTTGTATATTAAAAAGTCTTTCCTATTTTTTTCATCATATTTATAAACATATGTACAATTTTCTCAGCGGCACGATCTTATCCAACAGTAAAGATGAAGTGTTTATATGTCGGCTTTATATTTTTTGCATATAACTATGTGATATGGGGTCAAGATTTAACATTTCCAACTGATGAAGAGACATCTCATGTCAGCGGTGGCAACTCTACGGTAACGTTAATATAAAATTATATAAAAAGCTATTTGTTTCTTATATAATCGTCTTCGCAGGTAATAACAGATCGTATACCTATATCAATACCGGATACTTGCCCGAAAGACATGCTTCTCTATCCAGGCAACAGTGCGAAGAATGCCTGGGTATGCGACTGTAGACCCCGATTCTTGTATTTTCCGTTGAACGATTCCTGCCACGAAGCCTACAGACAAGGTCCTTGTCCACCTAAGAATTATGTTGTTCTTCCTGAGGACGACGCTGTTCCTCGTTGCGTGGAGAATCCTTGTTTGGAAGATGGCGTGGTTCCATACAATGGCACATGCTATCCTCTTAGAACAAAAGGCGGTCCGTGCGCACCCAAAGGGGTAATAGGTGTGAACGAAACTACCTTCCAATTGGAATGTGTAGAAACAAACATTGCACCTTTCATAATAATTGACCCTCCCCCAAGAAACCCCCAATGTCCACCAGGCAGCCGTAGGAGCACACGTGGAGAATGCAGAAAAGTATGAATAAGTATCTTGATTTAGTTTGTCACATGCTCTCTATTTCAGTATCTATACATTTTATAAGATTTAACGTACGAGAAATATTGCAATGTCATATATACTCAATTTTCCAGGTTAAAATACATCAGGCTGCGTCAAAATAACTTTGATATATGTATTTTATATTGTAATTTATATATAAAATTGTACGCACAATTTATAATAAATACACTCAAACATTACATAATAAAATGTAGGCATCAAGTAACAAGTATCTCTCATTTTGTATTCTTAATCTTAATAATCTTTGCTCTATTATACAATCAATTTTCTTTTTTTAAATTGATTTTATCATTATTTGTCCCTTTTCAAATCAAACAACATTTGTCTAAAATATTTTTCTATATCTTTCTTTTTTTCGAATTATTAATGAAAAATGTGAAAGTTAAAGGGAGCCTTGTATACATGTGTGCGTGTGCGTATGTGTATACACTATATAATAGAATCAGAAAAATATAAAAGAGAATGTTAACTTTCATTACTCATACTCCTATAATTATACTTATATCTATTCATTATGTTTGGAAATATAATATATACATTGTTATAATATAATCTTTATACACAAGACTTGTATATCCAAATCCAGAGAAAATCAATTTAACAACGACATACGCCAAGACTTTTAAAGAATTTTTCTTCAATATTATGAATGAGAACTATAATATTCTAAAAATATTTTACTGTATACTGACCTTTCAACTAAAAAGACTGTTACACTTTTTGTAAAATCGATTGACTCTGAACACAGAATATGACATATTATCAATATATTATTCTGCTTGCAATGACTCTGTGCGCTTTAAAGTTAACAAAAAAAATCTCGATGTATTCTTTGACATTTATATCTTTGCAAATTAATAAACATTATTATCAAACTCATCCTGACAAAACAAAATGCTAAGCTACTTTTTAACTCTGCTCCTGCTGCTGATTACTCGTGGTAGCTTCTATTAATCTTTGCCTTTCCCTATACATGGAAACTTTCATATTTTCTACCTGATGATACCTCAACAGTTTTAAAACAGCAAAAACCGACAAACCAACCCAAACTGACAAACTGCTCCAAATGCCAAACTGAGCAGCACCAAGCTCGATATGAAAACCTGATGTATCGATACCATCGGCTTTATCAATATCATTTCCAGCTGCTAATTCGCACGACGGAAATCTTTTGGTCATACATTGGCACCATGTCATAAAACCTAAAGTTACGATAATTGCCGCAATTAAGGTGACAGTAGCGAGAACGATGGATGTTACAACATCTATAAACGCAGAGAGAAACGAACTGTCCTCGCTACGATACATAAACAGGGACAACCGATAAATCTGTATCGACGATGTCACGAGGAGTATCAAGCCTACGAATATCGTGTAATTGCAATATGCCTGCGATGCCCAATTTACCACAAACTGACCATCCGACTCTTGCCAGACTCCAGTCGAAAACAAAAGACAATGTCCCCTGGAAAAAGAAACGGTAAGACCCGTGATGTACAACAGAAAAATTCTCTCATGATGTCGAATACGATTTTAAATCTACCTAAACTCATCCTGATGCAAGCTCATTGGCACGATGATGCAGAGCGACAAAATAAGGGCCACGACATAGCCCGCTATTTGGCTGAGCAACAAAATATTTGACAATGCCATACTTCAGGACGATATGTACGGGACGACCAAACGAAGGTATCTTCGATTTAATATACCGATGAAATCATGTGATTATGACAAAAGTTGGAATCCATGAATCCTATTTTTTTCATTGACAAATCCCTCGAATCGGCGTTCATGTCAAAATAATCCGTGGACGTGATCGTAGAATCCTTGTTGCGAGTTGCAACCACGGTGTGACGTTGCGCCTATTAAGCCTTGTGCCCACGATGCTAGAAATCGCTCCGAGATCTCGGACAGGGTGAATGAATTGATCAATCGCATTTGAATAATTCGGTCATTTGATCAACGCGATTGGTCAATTTTTTCTTTGTCCGAGATCTCGGACCGATTTCTAGCATCGTGGACACTGGGCCTTACAAAGCTCCCCGATCCGTTTTGTCCGCTCGACACAGCCAATGGATGCGCTCGATGGTGCAACCGCTTACAGAGGCCGGATTCCGTAAAGCGCACATGCGCACATTTTGTTATAGTGTACGCGACATCAACTACAGCAAATGCGCGCATACGCCAGAGCGACTAGCAGTCGAGGGTGATTAGGGCTGGATTCCGTAAAGCGCATATGCGCGCATTTGTCCATAGTTTATGTCACGTATATTGTAACAAAATGCGCGCATATGCGCTTTACGGAATCCAGCCTGGTTCTTATCTTTAGATCCAGCCAATTACGACTGCTACTTAACTGCTAAGTGAACGGTTGTAAAACAAGGATAAAATGACAGCCTAGTACACTCGGCTAAAGTTTTCGAACGCAGTCAGGGAATCGTCGGACGGCGGCGCGATCTCGATCCAGGCCGTATCGAGCTATCAGGCTATATAAACCGTATTGTGTCGAGCGTCATGGACGCGAACGGTGCGCGTGTAGGGAGATGCGATTCGCTCTTATAGACCGTTCGCCACGCTGTTAAACACGTTCGTTCGACACGTCGAAATATGCCTCGCGACAACGTGCTTGGTGCGACGAGATGATACCTTCGTACGAACGCGACACGCCGAAATTCTCGGGATAGATCGCGTAACGTGCAGACTGGCTCCGCGGGGAGATGAGCAAGATGTCTTGGCTCGGTTGGTCAGCGGACATCAAGAAGAGGGCCTGCAGATACTTGCTGCAGCGTTACCTCGGCCAATTCCTCGAGGAGCTCACGCTCGATCAACTGACCGTTGATCTGTACAATGGCACAGGACGGGTCGTTAACGTCAGCCTCGATGTGCAAGTACGCAACGCTTTCCTTTGTCTCGAATTCAGATTCTATACGATCCCTTTCTTTCTTTTTTAACTAAACTCTGTAAAGGTAAGATTACGTCGCCCGTTCATTCTGTGAATAGCACATTCTTGTCATGCAGAATATTTTACATCGCTGCGAATATCTCATTCGCGTTGCCTCCAAACAGCTGATCGCGATTTAATATTTAAATGCATCGCAAAACATTGTATGTTTAACGATGTGACTAATCCCAATTTTTTATATATTCTATAATAGTTACTATAAAATATGACAGATTAAAGATAGATTAGTTTATAATAGTCAATCTAAAAAGCAACAAATTAATATAGAATTAATTTAGCGCGCGCGCGCGCGCGCGCGCGCGCGCGCGTGTGTGTGTGTGTGTGTGTGTGGACGCGCGTGCATACGTTATGTGTATGCGTGAGTTGATATGATAAAATATATGACTAATAGAAGATTTAATAAATAGCACACATGTAGTAACACATACATTTATTAATTTGATTTCTGTACTTGTATTTTTAACAAATGTTGTCACATTTATCCATCTCATTCTATTTTTTCGATTGCTTAAATTTTTACATTTTGTCCTCAGAACTGTATTTTTATTAATAAATATTACAGTATTTTTTATTAACATAAATATTAATTAGATATTAATAATTGTAGTAATAAATATAATAAATCGTTAAACGCAATTACAATTTGTGCATAAATTAATGAAACATAATAGGTAGCATAGCGCGAGTCATACCACATTTTGGATGTTAATAAGTGCTAATTTATACAGACACTATTTTTTCCGATACTTCCTAACGCGATCGAATAATTATTTCTTTACTCGCGAATACGCTGATTTTCTTACTTGTCTTTTAAATAACGATTATTCATTTATTTAATATTCTTTTTTGAATTTAGTACTTATAAAATTGAGAGATATTTCTGTAAAAAAATAAATATTGCGACAGGCACTCAACGAGATGGGAGAGCAACAACATCTCCCATTGGAATTCGTTGACGGTTTTATAATGGAGATATCTCTTAGTATACCATGGTCGGCGTTACTTAGTCAAGCGAGTTACGTAGAAGTCAAGGGTCTCAGACTTACCGTACAACCGCGACAAAGAATCGAAACGGGAACATCGATGTTTGAATCTATGTGGAGTTCCATGACATCCAGTATGCAACTCGCTCAAGAGTGTCTGCAACAAGATGCGGCCAATGCGGGAAATGCTCAACCCTTAGAGGCAGTGGAACTGTTTGCACAGACTATAGATTCAAGTAGGATATTTCATTTATGTTATATTATGCTTTAAATCCAAAACTAGTCTCTTTATCGTTTGTGTATCTCAGTTTTGTCTAGGGTCAAAGTGAGATTCATCGATACTGTGATACGCTTGGAACATGTACCTTTGAATTCTTCCACGGGAGTAGCGATTGAAGTGTGGATACAGAATCTTGAATATTCTGACGAGGCTGGATTAGACCCCAGTAATACGTCTCTGGATGCCAACGAATCTGCAAAAGGTTACATCATTTCAGCGTTCTCTACTAAGCGATTTTACATGGAGGGAGTAACTTTTCATACCGACGAATTTCCTTCTCGCGCGAGAACGTTTTCTAGAAGTATGTTAGCTAGTACGTGCTCTACTCCCGATTCTAAGGTAAACATAAAGGTTTGTTTTAGTCCATATTGCAATAGAGAAGAAACAATTATCAAAATTTGATTTTTTTTCTTTCTGTGACAACAGAACTCGGACAGTCTATTTATCTCCGCACAAATGTCTCCGACGCAGAGCATTCTGCATACACCTCCAGAAGGAAATGCCGTTAACAATTCGAACGAATCAAATCTTATCATGTTTGCTAAGTTAGCAGGTAGACAAGAAATAAGATTAAAAATGAAACAAGGAGAAGGAATATCGGGACCAAAGGTGAGATAAACGTAAATTTGTGACATAAATTTTCACAAATTAATTCTTTTTGTTTAAGAAATGAATTTATCCTAAAATATAATAATATATTTTTCTCATCCAGATATTTATATTCTTTTAAAATGAAGGAATGATATATATTTCAGGTAGAATTGGAAATTACTCTGGGATCGCTTACTTCGTTTCTGAGTCCTAGGCAGCTTCATCTTTTACTAGAATTAGCGCATGGCCTAGCATCTCCAGATCTAGAAGACGTCAGTAATGTTGTTCCAAGAAGATACACGGAAAAACCTATGGCTAGCAGTGATTTTAATCGTATAGAACACGAGCTTATCCATCAGACACATCCTATGCAAGATTTGAAGACTACAGTATGAAAATTTATTGATGCTTTGATGCATTTCTATGTTCGTATTATAATATAGATATATTATGTTTATATTACAGGATCTACGATATGCCCAAGGATGGTCTACTGGATCTATGGACGAATCTGATAACGAGGATGAATTCTTACCAATGAAATTACCGGGATCTTCATCCATGTGTGATTCGATCACGAGCAATAATTTCAGTATGGAGGGCAGCATATTGACTAGCAGCATTAGTTCAAAAAGTTCGGCAACGAATCTGCCGAGACATAATAGACACAGACACAACATAGACAATGACATGTCCGCCGAGACTACCCAATTTCACATAAGAGTGTCTTCCACTGCTCTAATTTTATTGCACGAAGATATATTGACACCATGCGTGGAACAACTTGGTTTAACTTCTAGCAGTGTAAGACAGATGAAAAACGCGACAAAGGAATTTTTCAGGCAATTAGGGACATTTGCTATGGGCGGCTATGGAAGTAAAGATTTTGATACGGCATCAAAATCACTCACAGAGGCTTGTCGACTTAGTCATATTAGGTACATCAACTGATAAACTGATCTTAATATTTATAAGCTGTTAACTAAAAGTTTCAATTGATTATAGATTATTAGCTGCACCACTAGTAGTCGAGGGCAGTGAAAAGACTACTAATCAGTACTCTGCGATATCAGGAAGCTTGACTTTAGCTAGTTTGGAAATTAAAGAATGTTTGGTTGACTCTAACAATCCTAGCTCGTATAGAACACCATCGATGGAATTCGTCGAGCTATTAGCATTTACAAAAGAGAATACAACTAATATTGGATTTTCCAATAAAACCGACTTTAGAATGAGATTTAAATATACACAGAAGGCTGTTCGCCATACTCACATGACGAAATTTGCACATCCACGCACAGAGTTTGAGTAAATATTTACTTTTAAATTAAATAATATAATAATATTTATAAATATTTCATTTAATACATTTTATTCATAGACCATTTGAAATTGATAAAACGGTATTAATCAATTTTATCAATTAATAATAAAATACAAGAATTTTTTTATATAAATTATTTTAAATTGTTTTTATTTTTCAGCATTCAGATGGAGGCCTGCAGAGGCGAAGTAGATATTACTATTGTAGATAGAATATCTGCTATTCTTAATCCGCAGCCAATATGTACTTGCAGTCCTGTAATAAATGCTAGAAATGCTGTAAGTGCAATTAACAAATCTATATAGATATTTTAAAGATATTTTTGATATTTTTCTAAAATTTTATTTCAATAAACGAAATATTAATAATTATGATGTATTTTTCAGAATCAACAGACATTATTTGATCAAGCTGTGGACAGTGCAACACTGCCAGATTCTAGAGTAGATATCAAAATTTCTACGTCATCGTGTACAATCAAATTGAGGTACTATAGCAAACAAATTAATATTTCATCTATATTGTCTTTTTCGTATATATTGTCTTTTTTTATGTAGATTCCCCGTGCCAGATTTAAGACCACTGCACGATATGAGTCGTGCTCCATGGTGGAAGAGATCTGTAAGATCTGATTATATGATAGTGCAGATGACAGATGCACAAGTTCACTCTACTACGGATAGGCGATCTCATTATCTAACTAGGCATGAATTGCAATGTCGGCAGTTATCGTTGTCGTATACAGAAACCGAAAGCGACACGCCAATCGAAATCGGTCTAGCTACAGCCGATGAAAAGAGCGATACTGCGTATCAACAAGTCAGTGATGATCTTGGTTGGGCGAGAGTAGTGGTTATTGTGTATCCAGAACGTCTTGGTGCTCCTTTGGAGGATAGTTCTGAAGAAGACATAGAGAATGATAAACGGATTTTAGACGATACCTTAGAAAAAACTCCAAAACATGCGCCTTCCCCGTTCACCTCTAGACGAATTATGCGTGAATCTGACACACTTCACTCGAAATCTCACGAACACGGTCAGAAAAATGAACAAAGGTCAGTGATTCACTTGTTCAAATATTATTAAATAAATTTTTATTGATTTGTAATTAAAAAAAAATTTGTTAACGTTCTAATAGTGACGGTGAAGAGTTAATTATACCTGGCAATCGACAAGAAATGTCGGAATTTATCGAAGAAGGCATACACGGTTCTAGACTACAACTGGAAATCAATTTACCTTGTGTTTCCATCCAGATACCATCTAAACGTATTTACGAACAATTGTACAATCGATTTAACACCGATTTGTTCTTATGGGAGCCATCGGCGCCCAGGCCCAAATACACCACTCATACAGAAAATCATATTGGCCTCGATTTGGCATCTACTCTCTTACAAGAGTCTACTTATCCTAAGTAATATCCTAAAACATTCTGTAAAATTGTGAGATATTCTGATATTATTATATAAATCTACATATCATTTACAGATTCAGCATGTGCAAAAGTGGGATCCAATATAATTCGGATTCCGATTCAGACGAAGGAGGTATATTCCATTCTACAACAAACGAGAAGAGTCACAAAGAAATACGAATGTCATCAAAGAAAGCACAGAGTAAGTTGGCAATGACTTTAAGTATCAATCAGGGTCTCCTGTCTATGTACACTCCCGTGCGCGACTCTATGCGCAACGTTATACCCGGACAACAAGGAGAATTAATTATACGACTAGAGGATGCTACGATATTTTCGGTGACAGCATACAAAGGGAATGCTAGTCTGAGCTACGCTTGTGCTATGATGAGAAGCGTATCACTGGATCACTGTGGTCTAACGACGAGTCCATCGCAGACACCGCCATTGAGATGTATCAATAGTGTTAGGCCCCGATACTGCGAGAGGACAATATACCGCAGCGAATCCGGTAATAATATAGCAGCAAATCCTAGCGACAAGGACATGGTGACAGTCGCAGTGAGAATACAAGCGGCTCATCAGACACATCGTATAAAGACTTTTCGAGTTGCGATAGGCATAAGCAATGCCACATTGAGGCACCGAATGTGTTCCGCTGCTACTTCATGGTTCACGGAATTGATGGATTGTCTGGATGTGGCAGATCATCCTATCGCCGGTTATACACCGCCGGGCGTTCTAACTGAACTACATCTGCATTTGTGGGACTGCGCAATCGATTATAGGCCACTTCATTTGCAGTTGAAGTCCATTGTGACCCTCGGTAATTTCAGCGTGTCAAGCAATATTACAGCGCAGACTAATACGTCAACATTGCGTTTTATCGCAGAAGATGTAGCGCTTTTCATATCGGACAAGCTACGCGAAAAATCGGTAGATTTAAAACGGGATTATGTGTGCGTAATGAATTTCGGCTTGTTCGAATTGTCGCTACGCCTAAACGAGAGGATGTACGGTGGTGTACCGCGGGTCGATCTTCGAGCGAGCAACAACGTGTTACATGTACGCACATGCTCGGACTCTGGTCGCGCTCTCATGCAATTACTGACTTACATCGCCAACGATGGTGATTTGCAACAGCCGAATAGCACAATTAACAGCAGTACCGAGAGTATTCCCACCGTGCCATCAACATCTACAAAATATGAGGAAAATCTTCTGGGTGTTGAGAGCATTAACACTCTTAGCAGGAGTCAAGTTGAGAGAGTCTATAGTCTAATGGAGGACGCGTTGGAAGAAACTGTAAAGGGAACGACGACCCAGAATGACAACGATAGCGAGAAGATACCAATGACTGAAAATCGAGTTGAATTCTTCTTTCCTGATGATTCATGTGCTTCTACGCGAGAGGTAGAGACGCGAAAAAATTCGCAAGAATGCAGTAAAACGATCGCATGCAATATAGAAGATGACGACGATGACGAATTTTGTATTTTGGGAGAAGAGGCTGGTACAGGAATAATACCACGCTATGGAGTACCTGAGGTTCGATCATTGTGCCAAGAACCGTTAAGGATAGTGGATAATCACTTTTCTGTGCCAGTTGGCAAAACCGACTTATTGCAGACTCCATCGAATTATCCTGCACCTGTATTAAAATATACACTCTGTGAAATGACGTTGATATGGCACATGTACGGTGGCAATGATTTCGATGGTTCTCAACTGCAATCTGCAAAGCACGTGACCATCAATGACAACGTTCGCAACAATATTACGCATGGAAGGTATGAAATTCAAAATTAAATTATTAAAATAAATGCCTATACAACTCTATATTCTCTCTTTCTCTTTTCTGTCTTTGTCCAACAGGAGTAGATCAGCCATAGGTGCAGTAGGCTTCAACAAATCTAGCCCGAACGAAGTACATTTCGGTAGCGTGCCGAATTCGCCGCGTGCAACGAGAAGCAACGAATCGTTGATCGATTGGCACATGTTAGGTGGCCCGAGTCGGCGACATGACGTGCTGATGGAACTGCAATTGAGCAAAGTTCGCTTTCAGCACGAAGTTTATCCGGAGAACACCCGGGAAGCGTCTAGGCAGGTGCTACTGGTTCACGAGATTGAAGTAAGGGATAGACTGGCGTCGTCGCACATAAACAAATTCCTTTATCAATACAGCAGCGAAGCGAAACCAAGGCAGTCTCACTCTATTATGTTTACCATGAAAGCAGTTCACGTAAGGCCGGATCCCAGATTAAGTGCCCAAGAATGTTGTTTGAAACTTAGTCTACTGCCACTGCGACTGAACATAGACCAAGATAGCCTACTGTTCTTAATACAATTTTTTAACGAATTAGGCGGTGGATCGAAGCGAAGCCAAGAAAACTCTAGCACACCTAATAGCTCGCAATCCACCCCCGTATCGAAACAAGGAACACCCACGCATCATCCGCCCATCATGAGCGTGAATGATGATGCGTTGACGAATGATGCGATGATGAATATGTCGCAGAATAATATCATTGATCAGAATCTGTTGATACTTTTGGAAGACGAGCTGACATTCAGAGAGAACAAGATTAAAACAAAAACTATCCACCAGGTTCACGACGATAGTCAACCGATTTACTTTAGGTGCATGATCGAGATTTTTATTATTTTATTGAATAGAAATTGCAACGCGGAGAATATTAACGATTTGAAATTGTTTATCTTTAGAAACGTTGTATTTGGTCCAGAAGTTCTCATCAGACTGGATTACCACGGGAAACGCGTAGATTTCACTCATGGACCGTTGGCAGGTCTGCTAATGGGTTTGGCGGAATTGAACTGTTCCGAATTAAGACTAAAAAGATTATCATATAGGCACGGGTTGTTGGGTTATGACAAACTGTGTACATATCTAGTTTCGGAATGGTTGCAAGATATCAAGAAAAATCAACTTCCAAGTTTACTTGGTGGTGTGGGCCCGATGTATTCTGTAGTACAGCTATGTGAGTACATAACTTGATTTTGAGCTTTCGTTTGGAAATCAAATGCAAAAAATCAAATGCTGTTTTTGTAAGTGTTTATCAAACATCTAACTAAACTTCTTTTACATGCTAGTCCTAAATGACAAAAATTGATCAATATGGGTATATAATATATATACTTGAATATAATATTTGATCGCACTCTTGTAGTTCAAGGAATACGCGATCTATTTTGGTTACCAATCGAACAATATCAAAGAGACGGGAGAATTGTTCGTGGATTACAACGCGGAGCAAACAGTTTTACAACGTGTACCGCAATGGCTGCGTTAGAATTGACATGCAGAATCGTGCAGGCATTACAGACTACGGCCGAGACTGCATACGACATAGTTAGTCCTGGCCCCAGTGTGAGATGCAAGAACAAAGGGCAGAAGGGTCGTCGAAAGAGATATAATCAGCCATTGGATATCCGAGAAGGGGTGGCTAACGCTTACACATTAGTCAAAGAGGTGAATCTAATATCTCTAATATGACATATTAAGTAATATCTTTATTTTATATTTATAATAATGATGACTGAAAAAATAATAATTTTAACTTGTATTACCTATCTTTACTGTTTCTACACATTTATTGGTATCACAACTAATTCTGCGTTTCTTGAATTTGTTCTAATCTTATTCTATTTTAATTTGCTTTAAATTTATCTTATATCGAAACTTATCATCTTATTCACGAGCTTTTTTTGTTCGCTCTTTCTTGCCTTTTTCTCTTTTTTTAAGAAAAGAAATCCTTTAATGTCACATATAATCTTTAATTATTCAGGGTTTAGGCGAGACTGCGACTCAACTGGTTCGCGTAGCGAGTGAGGAACACGAGCACAAGGGCACTGTCGGTGCGGTCGGTGGTGTATTGCGACAAATTCCACCGACGGTCGTGAAACCGATTATTCTGGCCACCGAGGCGACGAGCAACGTGTTGGGCGGCATGCGATCGTCGCTAGTGCCCGATGCGCGCCGAGAGGCGGTACAAAAGTGGCGGCAAGATTCCGATACATGTTAATCCCGCCGGCACGGAATGGGAAAATTGCTAAATCTTTATCGGATCGTCAGTCAATTTCGCTCAAACAACGCTTTTCGATCGCGGCCAATCAGGCCGAGCCACTTTTTACTGTAACATATTCATGACATGTACATGTACGAAAAGAGAATGTTAAATAGGATAAGAGTGCCATACGTTCGCGTCACGTTTGGCGACATTGTGATTATAGTAATTATTTTCACTAGATCTATGCGAACTATTATCGCTTGGTCTACGATTAGGCCTCGAAAGATCGGCAACGAGCGCGAGAAAACGACGGACCTAAGGATCGTGGATCGTCGATAAAAGACGAGAGACGAGAGGAGTTACCGTTGGGTCCTAATTATGAGTGCTATACATGTTGACGTAGTCAGATCGATTCCATGATTGATTTTTTTGTACATTACGAAAAGTGTACGACACATCTGGCAGAGATATCTAACGATAAATCACTTAGTTAAGAGTTGCCGCTAATTTCGTTACAAATGTACAAAATACTTGTTACACTGTAGACTGTAAAGATAGCGACGCTCTATCGCAAAGGAATATATTACATCGCTTCTATATTCCTCTACATATACATATATATATATATATATTTTTTTTTTTTTTGTTTCGATCATGTGAATGTTTTATACCAATGATATGTGTATCGGAAGATTTTTATTAATAAAATTATACACAATAAAAGAATGTCGCATCGTTCCTCTATATAATTTCTATAACATAACTATTTGTATCGTTTAGTTACAACTGAAGTTGGAAGAAACAAGATCATTTTTCCAAGTTTTAAAAATTGATTCGTCCCTGATTTCTCTTTGCACGCTTTCGTGTAATTGCATCTACTCGATTTCGTATCTTTCCCTCTTTCCAAGGCTCAAGTATATGCTCGTCCTATTTTAAAGATGGAAAGTGCGAGAGAAGTGTAGGTAAGGGAGATGGCTCGCCAGTAGCGGAATTAACGATGGGTGCGACGGAGCCGAAGCGCCGAGCGCGTCGTGCGCGACAGTCGAGAAGATGCGACAGAGAGCGTTCGATCGTTCCGCGTGACGAGTTAAAGGGACGGCGACTACGGCGAGACGCTCGTTGGCCGTAACACGTCCGTTTACGAGCGTCGCGGCGATTATGCAGTCTCGTTCGACGCGCTTCTGTTGTACGATCAGATGAAGAAAATTGATTTTCATTCCTCGACATCTCGATTCGACGAGCGGAATGGTTTCCCTGATGCGGGTCTCTTTCGTTGCGCTTCTCTATGGTAAGCGGTCGTCGATTACGTCGGACTAACGCTTTCCTCCCGCGTGCACAGCGAGGAAGGTATACAAACGTTACGCGATTCGGGGCCTCGGTATTTTTCCGTATCGTAATTTCTTGTATCGGCTGATCGATAATGGATTCGCTTGATATTCGTTTAATTCGATTATCACGGGTCTTCTGTATGCATTACTGCCAAGTAATCGGATTATATCGGCATATAGAGAATATAAGACATTTGTTTGCACAAATGCCGAGCTTGCAATACGTTTCGCGTACTCTTATCTGTAGTAAAATAACTATTGTATTTCTGCATACGTATTTACGACAAAATTCAACAAGTTTTACGTTACAAACCTGACAAATAAATTCAATTTGGTTCGACATGTTCGTGCAATCGCAGCGAAAGAAAATATTTTTACTCGAGCTCCTTTTATCATTTAATTACATTTTAGTTTTTTCAGCGGTTCTGACACATACGGCAGGGTCGCGCGTACTCGAACTGAGTGATAGGTAAGAATGATTAGGTAATTACTGCTTCACTATCAACCAAGTCCATGATTATCTAATAGGCATTTCTCACAGATTTTTGGATGCACACAAAGATGGACAATGGCTAGTTATGGTATATTTAATGCTCTTACACAATGTCTTGTATTACGTTTAGAAAGTACATTTTTCTTCTTTTTAGATGTATGCACCATGGTGTGCTCATTGTAAAAGATTGGAACCGATCTGGTCTCATGTTGCTCAACACTTGCACGCAACATCCATACGAGTGGGACGAGTGGATTGCACTAGATTTACCAGCATAACAAGTGCGTTCAGAATCAAAGGATTTCCCACTATTTTATTGTAAGTAGTATCTTTTTTCGACAGTTGCACTATAATACTCGTATGATAATACGAGTTTTTGTTTTATAGCTTAAAGGGTGATCAGAAATATGTGTACGAAGGCGACAGAACTAGAGAGGAAATAGTGAAATTCGCTTTGAGATTAAGCGGTCCTCCTGTGCAGGAAATAACAAAAACACAGAGTTTCGACACCATAAAGAAGGAACATGATCTCTACTTCTTATACGTAGGAGACAGATCTGGAGTTTTATGGGTAAACTCTTTTCGCAATTTCATCACATATTATGAAGATAGTATGGAAAGATCATGTGTCTGCATTTAATGAATACAGGAACTCTATCACAAGACTGCAAATTTATTTCAAGCGCATGCATTTTTCTATCAATCTCATCCGAGCGTCGTGAATAAGCATGCGCCTGTAGATAATGTTCCGGCATTATTCGTATACAAGGAAAGTTTACATTATAATTTCACCGGTGAGTCGAAAGAAAAAAAAAATAATTTTTCATTATTCGTATTGTATCGATGTTCAATTCAATCTGCAGGACACAACTTGAGCGATACGAAACAAGTGAACGAGACGCTTTATAAGTGGGTGAACGCAGAGCGTTTTCCAACATTCCCAAAAGTAACAAGAGGAAACCTAAATCAATTATTCTTAACAAATAAGAATCTCGTTTTAGCGGTAGTGGAGGAAAATCAACTGGAAGAGGTTGCACCTGATATGCTAGAATTCAGAGATATGGTTGAATCTGTGATTAAGAATAAACGACATAAGTATCACGAGTATGTTGTCATATTTGTTAGACAGCATTTTGAAACAAGTAGTGAAAATAAATCATCGTGTCATTTCAGTCATTTTCAGTTCGGTTGGATAGGTAGTCCCAGTCTAGTCAACAGCATAGCGATGATGACACTACCTATACCGAGCTTACTTGTGATAAACACAACTACCAATCACCATCATATTCCTGAAGATGAAACAGAAAAACTAACTCCATACGTGATAGAATTGTTCCTAGAGCAGATTCGCAATGAGAGTGCTCCGGTATATATACAACCATTCATGTCTTTTTCATTTCATATTTGTCAATTATTCGATCTATTAAAAGAATACGTTAATAAGTATTTATATATTTTCAGCGATATGGTGGAAATAGTTGGCTAGTACGTAGTTATAGAAAATGGTTTGAAATGAAAACTATTTTGACGTCAATGTGGAAGGGCAATCCTATTTTGATGATGGTACTGCTTGGATTACCATTTGGATTTTTGTCGTTAATATGTTATGGAATTTGTTGTCCAGATTTGTTGGATGCGAACGATGACGAAGATGGTAATTCTTTTTATTTCTCGAGATTTTATATATATATGTGTGTGTGTGTGTGTGTGTGTGTTTTGTATGTGTATTTACATGGCCATTTTATGTTTCTTTCAGAGAGTGCTGGGACGTATCATATGAAGAACGATTAAGAATATTACTAAAATAGGTATATTATACAGAATTCCGAGACACATTTTTCATTATGTATAGTGTATATAAACGCTTATAATTGTAATATGTTCTTGACAAAAATTTGCCAAAGCAGTTTTAAGATTGCGAGAATTTTTATACAATAATCCATATTTTCGACATTCCATATATTTTATTTTTGATCCATTTCGCGTTCACACATACGATACCGATTTCTTTTACGTATTGTATATATAAACAAAAAATTATGTGTATTCCTCGAGACAATACGACCTATCGAGTTAAGCGAATATGTACACAGTGGAAAAAGAAAAATTTGTCTTTTAACATAGCTTTAACAAAAAGAGAATGTAATATATATATATATATATATATATATATCAAAAATTTGTATATTATAATTAAAAACGATTGTTCACATAGTTTGTAAAATCGTATTAAACATCAATTAAGCATTGGTTTTTGTATACGTGGTATGGATAATGATATTTAGCATTATGCAAGTTGTGCGGAACTGTTGTTTGTTGTACTATGTAGACCTCAAGTGTGATAATTTCTTTTTTTAGGATGAAAAACAATTGTGTGTTTGCTGAATGTATTTATATGTATAAAAAAAAGATTTAAAGAGTAAATATTTCTTCAGATATACTACTATTACTGCTATTACAGAGAAGTCAGGCTCTGTACAAGAGTAGGCTGGAAGATTGAAAAAATGAAAGAGAAGGTGAATGATAAAATCCATTTTGAAAAGCTATATTTCATTTAGGTTACTACTATTATACACACACATATGTATGTGTGCAACATTTAATCGTAAAATGAATGATAATGTTGATCAATCCTTATGTCCTATCAAAATTCGCTCAATTGACAACATTTTTTTATTTCAATTTTTTATTTCAGCATAAAAATAACATAACTAAGCAAAAAAGTAGTAGATATTATAAATTTTGTAACTTACTGTAAATGTGGATTACATGAGCAAATCTCTAATTTAAACGATCTTGGATATAAAATTTGTACAATTGCTACAAGTCCATATCGTCGTCAAAATCCATAGCTGCTCTTCTCCTATCAAACTGAAATAAAATTTTAACTTTGTTACTTTCCATCTTATTAGATATATGATTACGTTACACACTTAATATTAATTATAATGTATATTAACTTTGACTATTGTCTTCTTTTGTGTCTGTTGATTCACATTTTCAAGTAAGTTGATTAATTCTTTCTCTCCAAGTTTACCAGGTAGCTGCCCACGTTGTGCCATGTTCAAAAGCATTTCTTCCACCATTTTGCCCTTCTCAGGCTTTCCAAGACAAAGTGTATTCACTATCCATAAACATATACGATATTAATACCATCATATCGATACCTCAACAATATTGATAATAAATGAAACTTACATCTTGCTCTAGCTGATTGATCCAACACTTGGGTCAATATAGCATGCTTCATCTCTTCCATTTGTTGCATTCTTTCTTCCACTGCTTGTTTATCGTTGGCATTGTTACTCTAAAAAGATATTTTAACTCCATGAAATTCACGTAGGTATTATGCTACAAGTTAACCTATAAGATATTATAAATTTTGTTTTTCTAAAATTAATATCATAATATAATTCTTTATGGACAGGTAGGATTATGTAGTTTATGTACTTTATCGTCTAAAAGAATTGAAGTAATCATCAAAGTAGATGATTCATAGCTTTCAGATTAGCTATAAATAGCAAAATATTAAAAAAATCATGTAGAATCTCATAGCATTTACCTTATATTGAGCTTGCAATTGAGCCAGACGTTGCTGTCGCAACGCTTCAAGTTCCGGGTCTGACATGTTAACGCTTTCGTATCTTTTTCAGAGCTTTTTCGTCGATTCTATTGCGACTTTACTTTATCGTGCTATACTATATCAATATGTAAATCTATCTAAATATAAATCAAGCCCCGTCCTTCTCTATTTTCTCTATTTTCGTATACTCTTACGTATGTTTACGTTCGAAGTCATAACAAATCTTCGCTCCTTACTCGGGATCAAACAAACTCCAAATTTTCTCTCTCAATCTTAACCATAAATGTGATAAAATAAACTGTGCCTTTTACATCTATGGCTGCATTCAACAGACTAGGCAGACTAGGCTGCGTTCCATTTGGGACACGCGCTGTAAGCTTCATTCTATCTTCCTTCCGCAGGTAATGAGCGATAAAGATAGAATGAACTTACACGCGTGAGCGTCCAAATGGAACGTAGTGTATATCTGCTGAATGCAGCCATTGGCGTTTGGAAATGCTAGTGAAATTAAAGTAAATAAAGAAAGAAAATAGTGATCATAACTCTTTCTCTCTCATTTCGAGATACGAAGGGACAGCCACTAAAATTATTCTTTTTCATGATTTTTCTCTGCGAAATGAGAGTATCCGCGTAGAGAAAAACTCAATTATTATAGCTTGTTTCAGAATCAGTTAACTTGCGATAAGTTTGAACAATTTACTAACATATAACGTTGCATCATTTCGTTACCGGTCGACGCAGATTAAAAAAATACATTTAAAAACAATATTTCATCGACGTTTTAATTTTCGACTTTATTTAATTTACTTAATATTTTATCTAATGTATTTTATTATATTATTTTTATTATCCGGTATTTCTCATGTAACGCGATACGATGATTGTTGCGATTGGAGGATGAATGGAGCGGCATCGAGTCTATTGGCTATTTCCGATCTCGCCTGGCTGTGAGAATTGTCAGACGACGTGGCCGATGATGAAGTATGGTGGGTAGTGCAAATAAAACGGTGATATCTCGAGTTTCCGATATGTCACGCAGCAAGGCTTAATAAAGCGGATATTATTGCGAATTGGATTCTCCGTCTTTCAACTTCAACGTCGTTTCGATCCTTTCGCACGACGTTGCAACATGGGTCTGTGCAAGTGTCCGAAAAGAAGAGTAACGAATCAATTTTGTTTTGAACATCGAGTCAATGTATGCGAACACTGCATGGTCACGAGTCATCCAAAGGTATTTTCTTTCCGATCGTTTTAAAAATATATAGATAGCTTTGACGTATATTTCTTTATGCAGCGTGTTCAAACAGTTTATCAGAACCATGTGCGATACATAATGTTACTGATTTTGTGTTTTACAGTGTATAGTGCAGTCATATTTACTGTGGCTCCATGACCACGATTACAATCCAATTTGTACGCTATGTTCGGACAAATTGAGCGATGGCGATTGTATAAGATTAACGTGCTATCATATGTATCACTGGGTATGCTTGGACCGATATGCCAGAGATCTGCCAGCAACCACCGCACCAGCAGGATATACTTGTCCCACATGTAGAGTATGTATTTTTCCACAGCCAAAATTGGTGTCGCCAGTTGCAGATGTTTTGAGGGAGAAATTGGCTACTGTCAACTGGGCCCGGGCTGGTCTTGGTTTGCCATTGGTACTTTTATTATAACTATATTATTTTGTTCTTTACAAGTGTTTTCAATTAATGTATATTGTCTTATACCATATAATTGCTTTGTTGCAGCTAAGCAACGACAGGGAACAAAAACCAGAACAGGAACGTTCTTCGATATCTATGGAAAACTCTTTGTTCCAAAATCATACAACGGCTATATCGTCGTTACCTACAGTGGCTGTGTCTCGTACAAGCAGTACTATAAATTCAAATTCCATTGTCAGCAATGTACATGCGAACAATCAGAAGCTTGGTCCACCCTATTCCGTTGTAAATATTGATTCGTCTCTAGGATTATCCACTCCGGCATCTAGAAAGGTATGCGAAGCTTACGACGATCCAAAAGACATGTCCTTCGATCATGATGAAAACAAATACCAACGCAAGTCAGCCATAGAATGGTTCCGGAGATGGTGGAAGCTGATATCGAGAGCACCAGTACGACGGAAAACTGCAGGATCTTTATATAAGAGATATGCAGCATTGGCTGTTATTGGTATATTGTTCTTCGTTGGGATTATTTTGCTCTTTTCGTGGCTGGGTAGAATGGCGACCGATGGTGATCCGAGTTTCGACGTGATAGCGAATCCTAATCTGAAGTTCGGCGAGAAGTCTGCAATTTAATATATTGTGCATCACGCACATAAGCGGAAACACATTCGTCGATCCGTCGTGAGGAACGGATAAAACAATCTCTGGAAATGTGAGAGACGTGGCAGTCGCGAATATATAACTGGAATATAATTACAATATGTGAGAAAGCACAATTTTGTGAGACAGTAGGTCACATCTATTATAAGCTAGTGTAACATTTGTTAATTTTTATGTAAATTATATCTCACATCGAAATTGTACATTTAAATCTGTAAAGGCTTATCGATTTATAATCTATGAAACCATTGTATGAAAACTGTCGTATATTAAAAACTTGTTTTTCTTACTCATATATTTATCGTAAGACCAAGCAACTTGGAATTATTTTTTTTTTATATATGTGATATTTTATATGTAAAATTTTATTTTATGTAACAACGTATCTCGTAATTTTAAGCGAGCGGTTTTATCTAATTTTTTTTATGTTGCCCAATCGTTTGTTGTACATTCTGTATTTTTAATTATTATTTGAATGATTATTAATTATTACTTTTTTATATAATCAATTTTTTTTTACTGCAACGCGAAACAGTTTATTTTTCACAGCCAGACAATGTCTTTGTGCAAGAATGTTTTTCAAGACTAAGATTTTGGAAAAAAGCAGCAAAGTTTGATATCTCTCCAAACTACAAGTGTAAAAAAAAAAGATATACATGATATACGCTTCGATATACACTTTGATATACGCTTTTTCCTGTGTAATGCGGGATATTGAAATTCAAATGAAGACTGTCCAATATCTTTAATCTCTATAAACAACTGATCCATGAAATGTTAAAATGCTTACAAAACAATGATACATATACGCAAAGTGATACTGCTTATCCGTGCTTCTTCTGTTTCTTATGGATTTATTTAAAACTGCGTAACATTCTTAAAATGAATTTTGTTAAAAGTAAGATTTATTCATGTTATTTTTTATCGTAGCAAATATGAGATTTTAACACATTTGTTTATGCACATATATATACACACACACACACACACACATATTATATTATATATTCGATAATAAAATAATAAGTTTCTATAACTAATTACAATATCAATTTGCTAATTTATCCTCTGATAACGGTAAATACGTCGAAGTTGAATATTTCGATGTTGAAACATTTTGAACGATGAGAACTTGAAAAATTGCGTTTTATTTCAAGCATTCCACCACATATTCCATATCGAAAAATGACAACGCCACGCGAGTAGAGTGGATCGAGTCACATTTCATCTTAGCGCTCTAGAGAGGCCAGTCAAACAAGCCGGAACGATCGTGCAGGATCATTCTCGTCGTTCCAGCTGATATAGTGAGTACAAGAACCGCTAGTACGTCGTCGTGTCAATCACCATATTTCCGTGCTGTTATATATAAGTGTTATACCATAGTTATTTAGCACATTTATTCAACATACTTGTCAACAAAATTTATTATACGCTATAAAAATATATGTATTTTTTATTCCTGTTATGCGTAACGATATCTGAATCCACGGACGAAGACCGGTTTGTGCGTAGGTCGTTTAAGCTAATATTTGTGTATCAAACAAGCAAGCGCCTGTGTAGCGAGTGAATGTCCACATAATTTAAAGATGAATTCGGTGGAAGAAGTATATGGTAGCGGATGGGCAGCGTGGTGGAGAAAACATTCAATGGCATTACAAGTTGGAACGATAATTTCGTGCAATACCGCATATCTCGCGGACGCCGGATACACGCGCAAGGCTGCGACGCTTTCGATGATTTTGCTAGGTAAGAGGATCCATCTGCTCGCTTTGCTCATTTCTTCCGTTCGCTGTTTCGCTGAATCGAAACCGAACGTATTTACATATTTCCTGATGCCTTAAATCTTTTCTAGAGTTTCAATTAATTTTTATTATATCTGGTTTGAAGAAGTGCACAAGATTACTGTGTCTCCTTTAGATTTCATGTATTTTACAAGGAAAAGACCGTGCTGAAGAAATAGTTCTAAGTGAATAAACTAATGAGTCCGCAATTTGCAAGATGCGTTTTAGATATATGATTTCGTTTATAATAACAATTTGTATGATTTCGATTATAATAACAATTTTGTTAAGTACTTTGTTAATTACGTAAATAGATTTTCTTTTTTGCTTATTTTTACGGGCAGTTACGCAAATAAATGTTTTTTTTTTTTAAATTTTATTACGAAGTTTCGACTAATTTTTTTAGATTCGTGTGGTGTCCCATCTTCACGAACTTGAATAATATAAAGTTTGACTACGTTAACTCAAAAGTTTGAATTAGCGACAATGTCTAAGAAAATTTCTCATTGTCCTTTTCTGCTCCATAGGTGGTGCTACTTTGTATTGTTTCTTTAACCGTCGACGAAGAATAAATGCACGCGATCTTATCATTATAACCGGTTGTAATTCCGGTTTGGGCTATAGTCTAGCGATGCATTGTGCCAAGAATGCGACGGTTTTGGCCGGAGTGCGCGAAATAGCAACAAAGCCTAATGCTGCTGTTGAAGCGTTGGAAAACAAGGGCGTTATCGTTCACCATCTTGACATCACGAATGAACAATCCGTTCGAGACTTTCGAGACAAAGTCAAGAGACTGTTGGAGGAGCGGCAGTTAGGTGAGCGATACAAAATAAACAGTCGAGGAAATGAAGTAGGAACAAAGTAAATTTATAATCTAGATTTATTTGTTTACCGCATCGTCCGCAGTACTGCGCGCGTTGGTGAATAACGCAGGGGTAATGGTGTTCGGCGAATTCGAGTGGCAAACGCAGGCTCTCATGGAACATCAGATAAACGTGAATCTGCTGGGAACAATGAGAATAACGCGAGAACTGATGGCGATTTTACGGGAAAATCGCAGCAGGATTATCGTGATATCCAGTCATTGCGCCGACGAGCCTTTGCCGGGTATAAGCATCTACGGAGCTACGAAAGCCGCCCTCCACGCGTGGACCACTTCCCTTCGAGTAGAGGTCGGCAAATACGGGGTCGAAGTGGTCTCCTTTATACCTGGTCGGTGCAACTTTATCGTATCTAACTTTATCGGCACTGAAAAAAAAAAAATGTGTCAAATTTTTTTTTTCTCGTTACAATTTTTCTTTTCTCTCTCTCTCTCTCTCTTTACCACGACAGGTGGCTTTGTATCACAAAGCAATATCATGAAAAGGCAACGGTTGCATTTTGACGAAATGAGGCGACACATGTCGGACGAAGCGATACAATTTTACGGCAACTATTTCACTCGATACGCGGAATACTTTTCTCTGATCTCACCAAAAAATCAAGACAATGTAAAGGTCCTATCAGATCCGAGAATCTACGAAATTTTCGATAAAGCTCTTCTCGATGTCTATCCTTCGGCGATTTACAAGTAAGTTGTCGTCAGCGTTGATCAGTAATTGGAATGAGACCGTATTAGAGCCTAAATTAGAAATTTACGATTGCCTTAATCAAATTACAGTGCAGATAATCGATCATTGTAACAAAGTTACAAAGTCTAGAAATATATCGCGGATAATCACATTAATAATTATCTGCATATATCATTATTATTTTTTACGTTTTTTACGTTTAATTTTTATGACACATTTCGTAAAGATCGCTCATCAAACGAAAAACTGTTTCGTAACCAAGTCGCAACTGTTTTTGTGCCGGTTATATACGTTAAAGTAACGATCGCTATATTATTTTCAGATGTGAGCCGTGGAGATACTTCTTTTATCGTGTTTTATTTAAAAGCACACCGACATGGATACGTGACCGATTGGTACAACGCTTCGTTGTGGTGCCGCAATGGCAGATTGATGAAAAATGAACTATCCTTATTACTAAATAGAATTTTTCTTGTTTATTATGTTTAATGCTCTCTTGTACTTTTTTTTTTCAAAGGAAGAATTGTGATTCATTTAAGAAACCGAATGTGACGTTACGCGTTTATAAAATGAAAGAATAATTATTACCTCTTTTTCTCTTCCCTCTCTCGCAATCTTTATCAGAAATATTTTCTCGAACGATTAATCTATGAGATTGATCAATTGAGAGAATCATTTTTATATTATAGAATTTGGTCGTTGACGTCGTGCAATTCTTTGTTTGCAACAAGTTGGACTTATCAGCAGCAATTGCTTTATCAGCAACGATTGCTTTATTTAGTAGATTATTCTAATCGTTCGATGAGTGCGCAATGAACGATTTCAATGTTTATGAGTGATAATTTTTGATAACTTGCAACATCATCGGCGCAGGTGTTGGTTCTCGAGTGTCTGGTCGAATTTTTTATTCGATTTCAAGCTTATCAGGGCAGCCAGGTGTTTGATTAGATATTATCAAACGAATAAATAAGCGATTCTCCTACCGACCGAAAATCATATCGATCGCCATCGCTCATGTGAAAACGTCAACATGAAAGCTCTCGCATCCGGTAAGTTTACGACCACGTATTAATTTATTCCGATTCATATTGTTCTTTCCAAAGCGCAATTTGATTTAACATTTTTCACGTCGCAGCTTGTATCATCTTTGCCATTTGCATCACATCCCTGCAAGCCACCCCGTTCGATGCGTGCGACGATGGACCTGAGCCTCTGTCATTGAGAGTAGAAGGATGCAACAGTTCTCCTTGCCAGATCTACAGAGGGACCGATATGACCGCACAATGGGACTTTGTCGCCAGTAAGTAACGCACGCGGAAAAAGAGATCCAGTCAAACTATTGTCCAAGATTAGCGGATCGGCGCAGATCCGAGCAGAAATTGTAGAGAATTGACGCTGTTTTAAGCTTGCTTCGTTCCGAACGATTATTCGCAGATTTTGCAAACGTGCCGTTGGCCGCAGTGACGGCATAATGATCACGAAAGCCAAGCAAAATTTGTCGAAAACAGCCTCGAAACAAATTGGCGATCGCTGAATCTCCGCCAACAATTTGCGTTGCACGAAGCACATGTTACAAATCTGCTCGACTTTTCTCGTCGATGTGTAACGCGTGCATTTTGTTGGCAAAATTTGCGCTATTTCTGCCAGCATCGTGCCGATAACGTTGCTCGAAGACAACATAGCTTTCTCGCAAAATTTACAACAAACTCTCTTCGGAGTCTGTTCTCGACTATTCGAAAAATGATCGCTCAAAGGTTCATCGGAGGTATCTACCCGTATCGTTAAACGCCATTTTTTTATGCGATATTTTGACACTCGACTCGCGATATTCAACTGGTTTTTAATCATACGTTTATTTTGTTTGCAGACGCTGCCGCGAAATCGCTGAAGCCGCGTGTAAGAGTCACGTTTCTGGGAACCACGATAGACTATCACTATCCCGAGCAGGACGCGTGCAAGTCTCTGACGAATGGCAGATGCCCGTTGAGCGAGGGTGACGCGGCAACGTACAGTCTTAAGATGCCGATATCCGAGGTTTATCCGTCTTTAGCCTTAAACATCGAGTTCAGTCTGGTCGACGAGAACAAGAATGTGCAGGTGTGCTTCAAGTTGGACGCCCAGGTGACCGACAAATAGTCTCACGACCGCTTTGACGCATCTATGATGCAACAAATCACCGAGTGATCCCAGTTACTAATTCTCACGAAAATCTTTATTTTGTATTCACGTCGAGATCGTTTGATATTTCGGAGTTGTAAATTTTATAACTGATTGCGAGCGAACGATTGTGAGATACGAACGATGAAATTGTGTGAGCGTTAAGATATATGTACAGTAAAATCGTATCTTACCAAGTTCAAAAAAGAGAATTAAGATGTAAGTCGATGATAAAATGATTCGATAAATCGATCAAGCGGCTGTATCTCCTCGTTCAAATATATAATCTTTATTATCGCATAACATAAATCGTTAAATTGTCAAATTTGAATAATATTGTATCAGATCAGCGATATATGTATATATATGTGTGGCTAAATTAATTTTGATATCCAATTTTCGTCAATATTATTATCGATTTCCCTTCAAAATGACGAACGAAATAATGCGAAGGACAATGTGCAATTATTCAACAATAGAAGTCGATTTTAATGAACTTTAATCATAAAATTCATAATCAATTTAAATAATTTAAAATTTAAATAATCTATGACTAATGTTGCAATAATAAAAATTATCTCTGTATATAAAGAATATCGTGTTATTTGTAAATTATGAAATCGATAGATACGTTTCTTGATGAATAATATCGCACGGAGTAATATTGTAAAAAATGCTTGAAATCAGAAAATGACTCGAACATCTTTGTAGGAACGATGTGTGAAAGGAAAAGTTTTTGATTTGCACGATCTGCTGACAACTCAAACATGTCGCGAGTCGAGATAAGAAATTTCGAAATTGCGGACGTAAAGCGTTATACATATAATTAGATCTTTCTCGTTACTCTGTCGTACTTTTTTTTTGTAGAAAGAAACATGACTCCGATTTTTTGCATGTTACTCAGACTTTGTGCCTTACGCTCGATCTATTTACATTATTATGTGGTAAATACATAAGAGCTGTTCGTTGCGTCGAGCTGCGCGCGGGAGATGACATTAAAGTAGAAAGAGGGAAGCGGAGAAAAGAGAGAAAACGCGAAGGAACGGAGAAGCAGGGAGGAATACACATGTTGCGCCGGCGGATGTGACACGCGATCGACGTTCGAGATGTCGAGTTCGAGTTGGACGTCATAGGCGCGGCAGTCACGGCAAGATGGCGGACGCGAGGGAAAATTAGCGGCGGGACGCGCGCCGGGATATCGTCTCAAAGTTCGAGTATCGAGTGAAAGGGAAAAGATTTCGCTTCGGCGTGACGGCGCGAAACAGCCGATTTATCGTTCGTTTATCGTTTCGATCGCGTCCCCACGTGAGAATCTCGCCGTCAAGACCGCCAAGATCGCGTTACGCGAAGGAGCGCGTCGCGCTGTGACGTCACATCTCTTTCCCGCCCCACCTGTCTCTCTCTCTCTCTCTCTCTCTCTCTCTCGGCGTCCCCACCACCGAGCGTCGAAGCGTCGCTCCGTCTCTTTCTCGGCGACGGACGTTCGCGTCGGAGCTCGCGCGGAGTGGCGCGTCTCGGCCGCACGGGTAGCGAACTAGCGAACGCGACTGACGCGAGTTGAGTCGCGCGCGATCGGTTCGCGTGTGTGCCACGGACGGAGGGATTATACGGGTTGTGCTCTCGTTGTCGGTGTGTGTCGCGGAAGAAGACGTCGACGGCGTGAGACGTAACACGCGCCGCGACGCGCGCAGCAGGTAGCCGGAGTAACGTCAGGTCGGACAGCCCGAACGCCACCGGCTTGTTGTCAAAATGGCGTCCAAGGGGAAGCTAGACATCGAGGTCAGTACTCTCCTCGCATTCTATTTTTCTCTTCCCCGATGATTCGACCGCGCTTGGAACACCGAGCGAGATGCCGCGGGATGCCGTGTCGAGGCGACTCGAACGTTGCCGCGCTACGAATCTCGTCGCTTCGCGTCGCGTCAAGTACCGTCGCGACGGCCGCGGTCAATTCGCCGATCTATCGTTCTCCGATCCATCGTGTTTCACATTGCGAATCGACGTCGATCGAATTGCCGCGCGCGCCGGCGCGGCGCCACGCCGTGCGTCGGTCGCTGTCCACGCAGGAACGTCGCGTTGTCCGGCGTAACCACGCCCTGCCACGATAAATCCGTCGTCCGCTTGACTAGCGACTAGCGACCCGCGATCGTATCTCTCGTCGCTATCCGCGCTTCTCCCAGTCTCCAAATCAATTGAGATGTAAAGCTTCTTTAAATGCGTTTAAATGTAGCGACTATATAGTTGAATACTGGCAGTCGATTAACAGAGATCGGAGGTGTTTCTCCGTGTTGGAACTTTAATCGAATCAAGTACGTGTGTGTCGGATTACGGCAAACTTCGGTTCGATCCAACACGCGTGTCGGGCGTTTTAGTTTTTGTCATTTGTAGTCTTTTCTTACTTTAACTAGAGTTATGATACGATATACGATACGTCGAGACGGAGGAATGCAAATGGAAAACGTATAACTTGAGGCGATAATTCTGTTTAATTTTTTATTCGTTTTAAGTAACATATGCCTTGACAAATGTAAATATCACTGTGCAGGTGTCACTGAACGGCGTGACTCACGATTCCTCAGCCGTTATCGAGGAGAGAAATTATGAAACGATTATGGCGATTGACGTTTATAGCTCGTGGCCTCGAACAAATTTCGATATTTTTATTAAAGAAAAGATTCCATGTTTCGCGAAATTTTTCATTGGCAAGAATCCGACGAGCGGTCGAAAATAAATAATAAAACTATAAAATAGAGATGAGGGGGATTTCTCAAGTATCTTTCGCATCGATTATCGATTGTACGCCGCACATTCTAGTCGCGCGTATTATCCAAGAGAATACAAGCTTCTTCAAATAGATTGACCGCTCGATTGGCGCGATGAACGCTCACACGATGAAAGGCCAAGAATATTTCCTCCGAGATACTTATGCGAGCGACGAAAATATTTCTCTTTTTCTCTTTCGTTCGCGACATCGATATCCGCGCCTTGTCGGGACATGGACATTATTTGTCGTTATCGCGAACATGACCATGTGATCCGTGTTATCCGAAACGTTTGTCGCGCACGTGCGATTCATCAAGTTTTTTTGAATTATTTACTCTGACATTAATCAGTGAAATCATGCAGCAGCGGCTGACACGTCATCCGGTCGAGCGATGCCATGGTTACTTTTACGTACGTGCGACTATTTTTGTGAAAATCACGTGAAGACGATGAGATTGAGCCGAATCCGACGGAGAACGAAGGAGAAAGCGAGCGACGATTGCACTGTACTTTCTCTCTCTCTCTCTCTCTCTCGTAAAGAACAAAAACGCACGTGCCATTAAATATGCAACACTCGGAAAGAAATTAGATGCGGTATGCGAGTCTCTCGAGACAAGTTTTCCTTGCCTATCGTATAGTATGGAATTCAGCATTTAGCAGGTGATATATCGCGCGATCGAAGAGTTGGACGGAATTCAACCCACTTTTCGAGAACTTTTTGAGAGGAAATCAAACTACACTTAAAACTGCATTGGAACTTTTTTTCTCTACTTTAAGCGAATACCTCGACATTTTCGAAAAACTGTATCTTTTACTAATTACTCACCGTTTCTTTTAAGAATGCTTTAGGTATTTAGGAAGAAAATCAATGTCTTTCTTAAAATCAATATCTCAGTAACTAAATAAAAAAAGAAAACATACAAAGAAAAAAGTTTACTTGAACAAAAATGTGCAACGGGTAAAATGTGCGGTATATTCGTCGCAGCTTAAAAATAATAATTAAGCACAAATGCACACAAATGCACGTTCTCAAAAATGAAATAAAGCACTTAAAGGATTGAATTGTAGCTATACTTGAACCAATTCAATTATAAAATTCGCGTAGGTCGCATATCTCCTATCGAGCAACTACCCGTTTGCGAGATGCGGTTTTGCGTAACTATTCGCGCGAGATATATCGCATATTATCGCGCGCGGTGACATTCTTTGAATATTTGATTTTCGTGGAAATCGTAACTTTATCCGAAGCACGAAGCGATAGCGATAGAACAACGGATTTATTTGCGGTACTTGGCTATTGTGCAAGTAGCTCGCGCATATCTCCGCGTTGTGACACGAACGCGGATGCACATTTCTCGATGTGTGTATATAATTTCGGATCGTCGAACTTCCGTTTGACGCACACAGCCTCCATCTATTATTTTACATTTTTCCACCGCGATAATAATTCATCCGTATATCCGCCCTGGGATGGACGTAAATCTCAATTTTAAATTCTAACTTTAATGCTTCAAGCTTGAAGCGCGCGCGAGGAAACGAGTGGAATGATATATACGGTGCCCCAAAAATCGCGGCCAGCTCGCAGCTACTAAAATTCTTTAGCGAATTCCAAGTCGATCCTTTCTCACGGAATTTTGAACGCGATTTATTTTGGCGAATAGAGCTTTAGTTTTCGATGTTAAGTATCTGAATCTGCAATTCAAATGTACTTCTAAAGTCTCAAAACTTGTAAGATGCATAAAAAGTTTTTGATCGAAATTAAAACGTACAATCTTTTTTGTTGTATGTTTCTAAATTTTATTATCCTCATTGTTATACGATTCTTCAAAACTTTCAATCATATATAGTTAAAAAATGTACATTGAATCGAATCGAATGCCGTCGGAATCGAATATCGTCTCTCTTCCGTTTTGACTTGCAAGTTCGAAGGAAACGCGCGACTTTCTGACGCATCTTGTCTAATCACGTTCGAGGTCCTATCGTCGATGCGTCATGTGGCTTGGCTCGAGCGGATGCCATTAGTTTCGTGAGGCGAAGGGGCGAATCGTTAAAAAAATAATATGTCGATAAATTGCTCGAAATAATTAATCTCGTGAATTCTTCGGTGCGGATTCGTGTCAAGGTCACAGCTCGTGAACAGAGAGGGAGAAATCCACAGGAGCAAATGCAGCCCATGGCGGCCATGTCGTAAACTCGTTTCCCCTTCTTATCTCCGCGTACTCCGCGTGATGCGTGGTGAGATTCGATAGGTATGTACACCGCGCGCATACACTGTCGAATACATAGTGGGCTGCGTTCAGAAACATCGCCCGACCACGCTGGGCTGTCATTCTATCTTCATTGTTCGTTGGACATAAACAAAGATGGTCGGGTGATGTTTCTGAACGCAGCCGTGGATTGTAACGAGGAGCGAATGATGGGATAAACATTGCATTGTCGGCAGCTTTAAGTAACACGATATACCTTATCGTACAGGAATTTGATATCGTTTGCGCTGCCGGTATTTTCGTATTTTTCTTTTAAACAACTATAAACATGCTTAGGAGAGAAATATGGCAATTAGAGAGTTTGCCTAGTAAGTTGAAAAAAATTTAAAAAAGAGTATTCATTTTTAATCGATTCGATAATGGGCTGTATATTTTTTAAAGCAGTTTTTTCTTTTTCTCATAATCGCCAGATTTCTTGTTAAAAAATTTTAATTTGAGACTACTAAATTGTTTAAAATCTAGAAATCGAAAGATGCGATGACGTTCGATAAAAAAAGCTTTCAATAAAAAAAGTGATAAATTTATGTTAAAAATGTCAAGCATTTTTTTGCCCATCGAGTGTTTTTTTGCCCATATTTCATAATATCCATAGAATCGCTAATGTTTCTTCTATTTTTTCCTTCATTGAAAAGTAACAGAAATCAAGTAACGTTCGATTTCTAAACTTTATGTATCTCGGATGTTTGCGTATGCACGTGATAATTTCTCCGAGGGGACGCGACTGAAAAAAAGTTATCGGACGCACCCTTTGACGATCGATCGTGAGCGAGTCGTTATCAGGTTGTGAGTCGTTTTGTGCGGTTGCGGCAAGATGGCGGCACGCGGCGCGTAAACCGCATCAGGGATTTTGAACGTCGATTTAGGTCCCGATGCGATTGGATTTAGTGCCGCCCCTGCGCATTTCTTCGAATCACTGACCCGGAAGTAGAAAAGAATCTAAAGATAAAAAGGTTAAAATAAACAATTTTGAAAGCAATAACATTTATTCGCGTCACATATAACTTCATATATAATTATATGAAAAATCAAACGATAGTTGTAATGTAAGAATTGAGGCGAAAAGATAAATGAAAGATCCAATATTATATTATATTATATTATATTACATCGGAAGCTACGAATGAATTATCACGATATTTCGTTTGAATAATGATAAAATATAAGGACCAATATTTATTTATTTTTTGTTTTTGTATTACATAAATGTTTCTTATTTTGTCAAGTATAAGTTGTAAATTGGAATTTTATCTTTGAAACAAAACTTTTCCTTATGCAGCATGGTCTCATAATTAAAACTAATGCAAAGGCGCATTTCAACGACGATTGTCTACATTGCCAGGTTCTAATTGAGTGATGAACTTTTGCGTAAAAAATAAATTTTTCTTACCTATAGTTATATAGGTAAGTATAATACTTGTAGTTTGTACCATGTAGTAATTTTCTCTTTGCAATCTTCGTAATATCTAGGTCGACTTCTGTTGAAATTTTTGGATTACAGATGTCGGTTAGGTTGTACAATTAATATAGCAATACGAATGCGAACTATTAATTAGAACGTGATTCAATGGGATCAATAATCATGCCCTTCCTTTCTTCTTCATGTCTTGTCTCACCTTCGATGCTAATTCGAACGTTACGATTCGCGCTGATTATCGTTGAATTAGTCATTATGTCATTATTTTAACGAGTATGTCGATGTATGTCAGGGGAGCGCGCACACTCCTCTCGAGAGTGTGCTCCTCTCGTACATGCTACTCGTCTTCCTCAAGTGACTCTGGCACAAAGCCATTTTCTTCCTCTCCCTTTACATTACGCGATTCGCGATGACCGACGCGTCGCGACGCCGTGTTTGCTTATTAATAACACATCGCGCGTTCATCGCACGACCGCACCACCTCTCGTCGATGTGTCTATACAGTTATCTAACTCGCGACTGCGTAAAGCACACACCGATATGCATAATATATATTCTTTACTATCTGTCTTCTACTATCTACCTTATCTATAATATTTATCTTCTTTACTTTACTACCTTTCATTCTAATGGTTTTCTTATCTTATTAGGTTAAATTATCCTGGAAGCAAATCAAAAATAATTTCGATTTTTTTTTATATTTGATCAATTTTGAACCAATGTAGTTATCTACGCTAAGTTATGTTATAAATTATCCAGAGTAATGACGCGCGTGATTAAGCCATCTGCACGCGCGTTTGTCTCCTTACAATACCAATTTGTGTAATTTATATTTATGTAGAGTCCATATGTAACGAAAAAAAGAAAGAGAGGAATACATAAATATATAAATTTTTTAATACATTTTTTGTAGGTGAAGACATCGCTATCGTTGATTTTTTAACAAGCGTATATAGAGTAGAATGATTAATTATAATTTGGACTATCGTCAGTTTCAGAATGCCAATGACTGACATAATATATCTCACAATAATAATATCTTATAATATTTCGCGATTAAGTATAATATATCTATAATACGAATGTATGAATGAGAGAGATTTGAATGTCAGATAAAAAACTCCCAATAGTGATCAGTAATTGCTCAAATTAGTTTTAGCAATTAGGCTATAGCTTTGCGTTTCTATTGAATTAATTAAAAATTGTATATATTTGTTAATGGGAAATACCAATCGCAAAACCACGCAGTCGTTGCATTGTCGTTCGTGCCTTTGCGATGCCATTACAATCATGGTGACATGGACAATTTTCAAGTAGCTTTTAATTAAAGTTAAAGCTATTAACACGCATGCGTATATGATCTTGCGTGTCGGTGTTACATAATTTTATCAAAGCGTATAAGCCGCTATCGCGTTGGACACTCGTTCTTTGATCGTCGCAAAAATGTTGTGTGTGCGTATACACATGTAATATCTTAGGTGATTATTATTCTTTCACGAGGGATGATGTTTGCGAGAAATTGAGAAAGTGAAAAATGTCGCGTTTAATTATATCAATAAATTCTGGAACGCTAAAAGCGATTCTCGTAGTTTAATCGCATTTTAAAAAATACATTTTCCTCAATGAAAACGTTTGATAATACATCTTAAAGTCAAGTCGATTGAGAAAATTCCAAAATTTCTTTTAAATTGTATTTAAAGAAAAAAATAAAAATAAATAAATTGTTACAAAATTAATTAATTTGATTTAAGATATAAAGTATTTAATCTGAATCTGATTTCATATTTTACACTGATATTTTATAACTATCTTGTTTTGTTAAAATTGAAGCGTTTGTGCTACGTAAATAAAAGTTTTATTATCACGTTCATGATCTGTTGTTATATTGCGATAGGATCGTTTTAATTTCATTCTATATCACCTGCGTTTTAACCGCGACTTGGAACGCGAAGAGGTATTCATTTGATCCGAAATCGAGCCGATCGCTTAAACTACACCGAGTATCCGCCGCAGTCATGGATAACGCGTAATCAGTCACGTTCGACAATTACAATCGATGGATGCGCCTTCTAATACTCGTAGCTCGTTTCCGCAGTGTCAGTGGAAGTGTACGAGCTGCCGATTGGTAATCGATGAATACGACGACGAAACCTTATTATTTCCTGTCCGTGCGCCGCGCCGCGCCGCGCCGAATGCCGTACGCGCGGCTCGCTCTCGTTCGCAAGCACAAAATTCCTGCTTCCGAGGCAAATAAGACTGTCCTGCTCTAACCCGGTTCTTTCCCCGTAATAAACTCGATGAGATTATTAAAGTCGAATCGCTCATCACCGGAGGCTCGCTCGAAAATGACAACTCTCAATTTCATATCCTCCGTCTTGCAGTCTTAATATCGGCCTAATTCCGGTTGACGGATCTTTTTATTGCGCTATTATGCGCGATGTAGAATTTTGTGCTTTGTTGAAAAATTCGTAACTTGACGGAGAAATTATAAAAGTACGAAATTATGTACCGAGGGATTTCGGGCGGAGTAAAATGCGTCAGTAGGGATTTCGTTCAAGTATGGCTGTTTTTTACGTGAATTATTAGTTGAACGTGGAAACGTGTTGCTTAAAATAATATCGTTGCAATTGTGTCGTAGATAAATAATTCATTCTCAAAATGGTATATGACAAGACGTAAGTATTAGTATAGTAACAGTTGATCAACAATAGGATTTTATGAATATATTTATCAGAATAGTCAGAATAATTATCAGAATAAGACTATAACACGTAAATCGAATAAAATAGACTTATGTAAATTAAATTTAGAAAACATAACAAAGATTGCCATAAATGATGCCATCTATAAAGACTACTATTAATTCATGAATTCAGTATTTATAAAGATTTATTATAAGCATATAAGCATATCGCGCGCACGTATATTGAGAATATATATTGAGAAGTATTTTTACATCACTAAATTCGTGACAGATTCGGGCCGAGTAGTGTCTGTCGAAACAAATCGTTTTAATGGGACACTTATATACCTAAACTGTGAGTGTCTGACGCCCACACATCGTTTAAATGTTAGCTTGTTTAAGACCTTTGTACGTAAAAAAAAGTTTTAGTTATAACTGTAAGATCGTGAGCAAATCAACCAACCACAATTAAAATTGCGACCGTATGTTTTAAAACGTTCGACAGTGATTGGTTGACATAGCTTTACGATTAAAATTTTTGTACGTGCAAAAACCTTTAGGATTAAGGTGTAATAAATGCCTCAGCATTTTTCGATCCACCGAGCGACCCTCTGAGTGAGCATTCGTACATACATTCGATACGTTACGTAACGTCCACTGTGTTACGTAACTCGCGCTAGAGCAACCGAGCAAGAGAATTGAAAATTTGAATGCGGTCGCTCGCGCGCCATTCCTAGAAAACGATCACACGAGAATCGATAATGTTAATTAATTATGCAACTCTTCTTGGTAGAAGCAGAATCGCGGATGTTTTTATAGCTTCACTATACTATAGTAATTTAATGAGGTAAAACGTTAGGCGAATTACGATATTGTTGAATTATTATCTAACGTGGTGTTGTCTAATATGGTTACATAAATGTTTCGTGCTAAATTGCTCAGATACGTTAATAGCGATCGATCGGTCATTCGCGAGCCGTAGTACGAGTCATTGTGATGATTTATTCTTCACGGCAATCAGCGATTTTTCGCAACCGCATGTCATTTCGAGTTGTCGATTATATATATTCAGGTGCAAATATTTTTTATAAGAAAAAAAAATTCAAATGAGGATAATAAGGAAAAATAAGAATAAAGTTTAGAAAAAAAATTGTTTACTTTTATGAAATTATAATTACTAATGTACTTAACAAATTGTGCATGACATACAAATGTACATGACAAATTATAATTTTATCAAGAATCCGATAAGACATAAAAATGGAAAATATGAGAAAAAATGCATTGAAAAATAATTACCAATATTTATTTAATCTTGATTGACTATTTTGGAATTTTGTACATCATCTCAAAGTTGAGTGAAACTTGAAAAGATCACACTTTTAAGAATGCGGAGATGAAAGATGCTTAGAGAAAGCGTTGATGTATGATGCCTCTGATACTGAGTAAAAACACGGCGTATCTATGCTTTTTATTTTACTTTATCCTCAATAGAGGAGCATTTCGGTTCGTATTCAACGCAGCGAAACAGCTGATACATCAACAAATGTTCCTCTTGTCTTTGTATTCTTCGTCTTCTTCCTCGATGCGAAAAATATTATTATTCACAGTATTCACCCGATCGCATTTAATAAACATTTCTCTTTTTCTTCGCATTATCATACATTAAATAACCGCTGGTCATCGATGCGTGTTTATCGATCTTGAAATTTCAAGGTGAACACGCGTCCGCGCGAAATTCGAAACCGAGGGTAGAAAAGAAAAAATTCACCCCTTTATTCATTTTCGGAGAATCGTTTATTGGAAGCGAGTAGGTTACTGACCGACTGCGGGGCGCAGGGCGAGGCAGCGACTCGAGGAAGAAAGGGACCGTCGCACGTTAGTACATCTGTATGTGTGTCGACACGAGGGGACAAGGGGTAGTTGTAGAAGCAGAAGGGTGTCAGCGAGTAGAGAAACGGTGGTAAACAGCGTCGACGGCGATGCGGGAGGGGATAAAGCCCCGCAGTGCGGCGCGGTCGATACAACCACCACCACCACCACCACCACCACCATTACCACCACCACCACCTTCACCACTACCACTACCACTACCTACTATCACTACCCAATACCACTACCCACTCCCTTATTCGACGATCTCTCGTTTCATCCCGACTACTGATTTTCACTCTTTCTTTCTTTGCCCCCGCTTAAATCTCTTTTTTTTACCTTTGTTATAATTGTCTTTATATAATTTGTTCGATTCATCGATATTAACGTTTAGTTACATACGAATTTTTGGACGGCTTAAAACACCTCATGATCTATCTCATTGGTATTATGGATACTATTGTTCCGCTCTCACACACAATCAAATTGACAAGTCCAAGTGAAATTCGAGGGACAAAGTGTCAAACTCCTCGTCTCCACGAGTTTCGATTTTCGATTTGTCGCGACATTGTTCTTATATATTTACTTATTTATTTAGCTTCTTTCCGGAAATTTTCATTCGTGTGATCTCTAACACGTTCTTGTTCTCTATTGTTCTCTAAACGAGCAAGAAAGAAAAACAAAGAATCAGTTAAATATGAGTTAATGTTTAATGTTTAACAAGAAGGATTCCGATTTAAGTTGAGGGAATGTGGAGATTCATTGTCCACTTGGTTCTTAAGCTTTTCTATTTTTTCCCCTTATGTCGCTTTGATGTTTCCTCTAATGTTACTATGTCACCAGGGATAGCGGTGCAAACGAGTTAACTCGTCGTTTTATATCGAAATTACACACGCCCACTATCTGTCTCTACCGACGAGACTACCCACATTACTCACATACGCGCAATGCGTACGACCTTCTTTTCCGGCGATCCGAAAACGCCGCCAATCTCTTTCTGTCGTCGAGTCGCGCGGTATACGACTTCGAAATCGAATTACAGGGCGTCTTTTCCATCCTTATTTGCATCGACGAATATTCTGTGTATTCCAGATGAACCGAACCGCATTACTGACGCGCGACGTTCGGAATAATCGGCGAGCGTTGAATAATCTTCGTATTGTCGGAAATAATCTACGAAAATGGAGAAATAATGAAAATGACGAATTTGGGATTGCACAGAAAGACTGAATGGATTTTATTTTAATGCTAATAAATTTAAATTGTAATTATCTCTATTTAATTAATTAATTGAGTATAAAAGGAGATGCAGTTGAGAATTTTAATAATAAAGAATATTATTGATAAAAGAGCGTAAATTAGTTTCTCAATTTCACACAAATTCGAATTCTTTCAATCTATTTGTGTCTTTCAATCTAATTTATAAAACTAAAAAAAATTTTACGCATTATCTTTTCAGAGAAATGAAATTTAGATGAAAGTTCAATAGTAGTTTAGTGATATTTTAATGTTTTTTTGAAGAATTTTTAAGAAAATTAATTTGTAAATTTAATTCCCTTAACTAATTTCTTTAATCTTGTTCCTTGTCCCAAACTATATTAAAACTGAGTCGTACATCTAAACTTTAAAGGGACAAGCTCCATTTTCTCACTTTTTTTAACATTTGAATAATATTGTTACATTAAATCTCAATTACAAAGGATACGTGTGAGCATCGTCCAATTCCGTCTTCAACGCATACATAAACGATACTTTTAATTTGACAAAGATAAACCTAATTCTTGATTTAACTGTATTTAGTTCTGCGATGTGTGTGTGTGGGGGGGGGGGGATAAATAAATATAGATATATAGATATAGAAACGAATGGGACGCGATTATGAACCAAGAGCTTTCAACTTTCTTTCATTTCCCGGAACTCGTAGCGATTTGATCGGTTCCTTTAGCTCCCTAATCGCATTAGATTCAGGACATGATTCACAAATGTGCTTCGCTCGAATGAGTCACCGGAACGGAACGGAACGGCGTGGCGCGTTGCGCTTTTTTCCTTTTTTTCGCGCGAGAGATTCGCGAGAAGTCAGAGCCGAGAGCGACGGAGGTAGATTGAACGTAATGTGTCTCTTCCTCCGACGCAGATACAGTCACGGTCAACCGCCGCGGACACTGGCGTGTACGCATGCACGCACGCACGTGCGTACATCGTCTTTATGTACGTACATATATGATGCGTCGCGCGCGCGTCTTTTAACGAAGCTCACGGATATAAGACATAATTTACACGAAATAACTGAAATTGATCCATTTCCAAGCAAATAAAAAAGCGAAAGAAATAAAACATCTAGAAATAATTTAATTACGTCTCGTTTCGCTTTGTAATGCACACCGTGTCAAATAAAATAAATAAAATACTATCTGCAAATTTCTCATTGATTGCCAGATGTTTGTTTGAAAGATTATCATTTTTTGAATATTTGTCAAACTGTATTAATGATCTTTCTCAGGGTATGCTTCGCTTTTGTGAAGATTTTTGGCAATTTCTCGGAATATTTCAAGTATAACCGTGACACGAAATAAATAAATTTGATAATAAATCAAATTGTCTATATTCGAAATTTGTAATCGGATTTTAAGGAGTGGTGTTATTTTGATATATTTAAACATCCCGTGTTTCGTGTATTTGGACAAATTCTCGCCTCTGTGACCTTTTTCTCACGACAAGACTTTTCTCAATTTTTCCGATAAGTAGCTGTTATCTGAGAAACTGCTATTGTAGTATATCGAGAAGGCGATTAGGGTCATTGGTTTTGCCAACCTACGGAATCTGGTTACCGGAAGCTGCTCCGAATAAAAGCCTTGACCGAATGTCGAGCGCAAGAAATTGCTCTCGTGAGATCTCTAGGATATTATCGAATGAAAATAGGTTAAGAATTGTATCGAAATATTTAACAATATGCGAAAGCTTTGGAATTTTCCATTTTGGTTGGTATTGATATTGATATTGGTCAATTTTTTTTATTTATCTAGAATTTTTTTGCTGCGGGCAATAATTGTAAAAGGCAGCCATTGATGTTAAAAAAATTTCAAAAGACCGCCAAGTAATCAGGGGGGAGAATGTATAGCGATACTTCCACGAGATACAAGACTTGACTGCGAAAAATTACATCGCTGGAAATTGAGAATGGACGTGAGCAGATTGAAAACGGTTTCCAATTAATTTTCAATTTCGTATGTATCTCAATTCGTCGAATAGTAATTACAGGTAACAAATCAGACAATTGCAATGCAAAAAGACGTGTAGTAGCCGGTTTGGAATTCTCCAGACTTTGCAATTTCGCCAACTCAAATATCTCGGGAATTTTAATTCTAAACGTAGAAAATTAAACACGCATATGTTTTACGTAATGTAAGTTCAAATCCGCGCTTTTATGCGGACTAACTGTGACATTATAAAATATCGTTTCTTTTTCAATTAATATTAACATTATTCCACGCTAACATTATTAATATTAAATTTTCGTATCCACAAATTCTGTGGTAAAATTAGTATAGTTTTTTATTTGAAACTTTACAAGAAGAAAAGTCGGGATATATAACTTTTATGTGCGCGAGTTTTTTATCGATGAGATAGTCCGATGCATTGACTGTCGAGTGCGCGAATTGAATCTCGCGAGACCGCTAGTCGCCGGTTTACCGGTTTGAACTGGATCGAACGTATAGACAACGTTGTCTGCTTGACGTATGTTTGAACCAGAGTTAACCGGTGACGGTCATGATCTCAAAAGACGACGGCTTATGGTCGGCGTCACGCGAGCCGAAAAGTTTCGTTCGAGTGCCAAATTAAAAAGATTTCACGAAAGAAAGTAAAAGAAAAAGAGAGAGGGAGAGGGAGAGGAATGAAAACGTATTACTACACGCTGTTACATTGAAGTTCAGACAAACTAAAGTCGAAGAATCATGAAAACTTTCTCGAATGCTTGAGATGAAAAAAAATCAATTATGTATATATTTATTTAACATAATACATAGGTCTCTGTGATATTTTTCGTCTTTAAATTAATATTATTTCTGTATTGTTTTTGCGACTTGAACATTTATATAGAAAAGTTGGGAAATGTAGATTTTTTTTGGCTTAGAGTATCTACATTCCGACAATTATCTTTGAGTAATCAAATTCTGCGATACACAATTTTGACGCTATTAAATATGAATACCATTCGTTTTACTTTCTGCACTTGTTTCCTTCCTCTCTCTCTCTCTCTCTCTCTCTCTCTCTTTCTCTTTCTTTCTCTCGTCAAAATAACGTTTTTATTTTGAATAGAGAAAGCGAGAAATGCGTAATAAGTTCTGTTCGCCATTAAAGCGAACAGGGATTATTACGCATTAATTTCCCGTCTACCTCTTTTGTTTCATTTCTTTTTTTCATCTCGGTGAATAATAATAGCAAAATGGCTAGTGGCCAGATAACGTCACGAGCCGCGTTGTTGCACCGCACTCGCTTTTATTTATTGTCCGCCAACACAGTTCTCCAACCAGCTCTTCCGCAGCTTTCCAGATTGACTGTCGCACTTCGATGCGGTTATTCATCGTAGCGTTTTGCAGAAACCTTCTCACGTCACATATCGCACCGGATTCTCTTAGGAAGCGACGTGCTAAAAATAAAATGCAAAAGTGCGAGAAATATAACCTACCGTGCAAAGATAGTGCGCTTTTAAGTAATGATTTTAAATTACATTATTATATGTATATTTAATGTTTTTTTATTATATTATTGTATATTGTTATGTATGTTATTGTATATTATTGTATATTGTAATTGTAATTATATATTATAACGTACGTTTCAAGAAATTATTTTCGCATGTATTAAAACATTAATTTTGTGCATTATTAACTTACACGATACTGCATTCGTTGCGATAATTACAAAATTGAATAATCTTGATTGAAATGAATACGGGCTGTCCCAAAAGTTTCCGAATTTTCTTCGTACGGACAATTTAGTGGCGTCATTTATATAAATAAGGTTGCCTTATTTTCGTTGAAGTTTCGTTCACAAAATCTGTAAATTAAATTGAGATCTCTTTAACGGTTATTTTATCACAAGTATAAAATTGACAAAACCTTTGTGACTCGTTGAGAAATCGCGATGGAGCAAAGAGCAAATATCAAATTCCGTAAATTTCTCGCTTCCAAATCGGTCCTAATCCTTAATTATTCTGTTCCTTATATTCACCAGATTTGGCACCATGATATATCATGTGATTATTTTTTGGTCCCGAAACTAAAAATAAAGCTGGGAAGACGGTTTGACATTATTTTGAACATCCAGAAGACTTCGACCGAGTCGTACATCGTACCAAATCTTTATAGTTAATAAAAGTATCAAACGTTTCAGTTAAAATATCTAATCCTATCGTGACATCAGAAATTCTGCTTGATTTCATTAAAATGTATTCTACGTCCATAGAAGTCTTGTTAGTTCAATTAAACCATTTTTCTCAGTGTATGATAGTAGTTTGATAACGCGAGTTGCATAACGCGATGATGACGATCGCGCATTCTTTAATGCGTCAAGCGCACGTCGCGTGTGTGCTGAGCAATATCAACAATCTCTTAATGTACGGGATATCTTTCCGAATCAGAATATCTTTTTCAAGCACTGGTACCACAATTTGAAATTGAGACCGCTTATGTGTCTTTTTCATTTTTATTTTAAATTTTATTTTTCAACTATTTTAATTTGTTATTTAATATGCAGTTAAATTCGCTGCTGCAGGAACACTCTTGATGTATACATGTACGCATGCAAATTTTATCTTCAATTTTATTAAATTATTACGATTAAATTATTACGATTGTATATGGCGTCAGAAATTCAATATTTGTTAATGTAAGTTGGATGAGATTTTTCGAACATTTCCCTTGTAATTTTCAGAATTAATGTTTACTGCCTCGTACAACCAAATGCATTAATTTGCAAAGCAATGATCGAATGAGACTGTCATCCGATGACATAATTGAGCAGCAGAGTCGGTGCAACTGCACTGAAACTCCAAATTGACCTAGACACAGAAGGAAATTTAGAATATTAAAGGGATTTATAGATAGGATAAGAACCTCGATAGAACTTGGAAATATTTATAACTGATAGCTTATTATTATACAATATATCATGGATATATATTTTTTATTATTATATTTTTCTTACTTTGTTTTGATTATATACTATTTTATCAATTTATTCAGAACGAGCAGTAAAAACGAAAGACATACATTTTTCACTTCTTACGAAAACTCATTTCGCTCGTCTCCTTTCGAATGACGATCTCATTCCGTGTATCAAAAATCGCGAGTTTTCGCGATATGAGTGATGCACGCGCATGGAAGAAATTGAATTAAAACTAGCGTAACTACCGTAAACTGGCGACCGATGGGTCAGTTATCGAAACGTATATAGTGACAGAGACGCGAGTTACCTCTACATACGTGTTTCGCACATGCTCGCTTCTCCATCTCGTCGCTCTTCTATCTCGTGTTCTCTCTCCGTTCAGAGTTCTGCGAGAGAAGAGAAGAGTAGTTGGAGTGCGTGAGTGATATGTGAGATTGGCGCAAGGCCAGTCAGGCGGCGATTGCGTAACTCGCGTCACCGCGAATCGCCCGGCAGCCGCTCGATGAACACCGTCGGTGCCTGGACCGAGAGTCTCCTTGGAGGCTGGCTTGAAGGAGGATAAACGAGAGAACGAGATAAGCCTGGCGCTCGCGGCGCACACGAGCGATTTCCTCATCGCACATCCGTTGCTGTCGGCGAGGATATGCGCCTCTCGCGCGTGTCTCTCGTACGAAACGTGCCAAAAATTCCGCGGAATTTTCCAAATTAACATCGATAGTAGATTTATATGTGACAAGTCGCATGTAATTACGATATTTCATCGATATTAATAATATTAATAAGATTATAACGTATCTCTTCCTTATTTTTTTGAATGTGTATATAGACAGCTGTTTTCAGAGAAACATCGTTCGTAACTTATTTTTCCTGAAGTACGCTCGACGCACAGATTCGGTCGTAAACGAAATTGTGTGAATCTCGCAATTGGCGAATAATTAACACGCGACAGCGGAATCCAATTAGGCTGTTAAATCAATCTCGTTATCGTTTTTGTTCTTTTATTCTTCGATCTTTTCAATTCACAAGCAATTTAAACGATAAGCGACAAGTAATTTAAGGTGCGATAAATCGCGCTATTTAATTGATACGAAGTCGACGTCAACGCAATTGTGACTACCGCGATAATATACGCGGACGATCAACTATATCCGGACTATCAGCTATCTGTAGATGAGAGTCAACTTATCGGAATCGAGACACGAATACTTTTCATCTTATCGATCAACTTGTCCTTTAGAACTGATATTTATCCGCAAATGATTCAACGAAGAAAATTGAATGACATTATCACAAAAACATACATTGTGGAACAAAATAAGCAAATAAGCAACAAAATATCGGATTGTAAAAAAAATATAAACAGATTCTTTTTTTCTTTTTAAAGTTACAAATTTCACGTTAAATTTTATTTTATAAAAGATTCGTATGTTGGATCACGACGTGAGAAGAGAACGTGTCAAGTTTCTCTATGTCGGAGCAATTACTCACAATCTTATTAGTGACAAATTGCAATTTGTAATAAGATTTAAAATTATTATATTTTTCGAATTGACATAAAATTGCCAATTTCACTATTTAATGTGATAATTTATGCCATTTAGCCTCAATTATATTCCAAATATCTTGCTATTTTTTTATAACGAAGCCGGATAGTTGAGAGACAGGGAAGAAAGGGAAATCGCTTGCAAACACAGCCGAGCACCGACGATGAAATCTTATTGACGCGATATCAAGTTGCTTTCGTTATCGATGTTCGTCACTTTGATTACGTCACGAGATATGTATACACGCGCATCTTTCGTCAGTTGTTTATAAATACTCGCGTCGTAAAGCCCCGAAAAATCTGTCTGCGCCAGAAACCGGACCTGATATTATTCAGAGTATTTTTGGCCGAAATGATTTTTACATTTTGGTCGAGACGATGACACGCGTATCGATTGGATGTTTTCTTCTTTGACAAATGATGCGAATAAATATTGTAGTTATTCCGTTATGTTTTTCTTTTGTTTATTCAGACATTACTGTTAATGTAATTGTTGGAGCCAAAAAGCTACCTTTTTCCATTAGTCACAGGTATTGGAAGAGAGAGAAAGAGAGGGGGGGGGGGGGAGAGGGAGTTTTGTCACTTACAGAAAGTGGCTTTAAAATTCTCATACATTTAGAAATTTAGAATAGGAAAAGAATAAAGATGATGTACATGCCCTGACATGAAAGCAAATTATTGATTATATATCGAAATGGCAATTTCCATTTTTTTAGATCACAGCTATCATATCAGTATTTTCGTATAAAGGCAACGATTAGCACTCTACGAACATGTCAGCTACAAAAATATTACATGATCTACTGACCATTCACTCTTTTTCATTTTAGCCTTCATTTTCATAGACTGAACTTGTATAAATATTCTCATTCTGAATATTGATATTTTGATTTTATTTGTTGTCTTGTCGCCATTATCAAATATTATTTATTGTATATTGTTATTATTGGACGTTTGATATACGAGCGCAAGTATTATACTTTTGTACGAATAATCTCGTGTCAGATGATGCGAACGAGGCGAACATCAGCCGTTTGACTCGAAAAGCTTGCTATCGAATTATTGACAATCGAACGCCTTCGTAATGTCATGCGGCAATTTTTTGTCCCATCTCCCCCGCTCATTTTCTGTCCTTTCCACTGGACGAGTTTTCTTTTCGCGGGGTATAGTCTCCCTTTTTTTTCTTTTCTAGGTCGATCGCGATTTTATTCCTCTCAATTTCATTTTTTATTTACGACAACTTGTGACCTATACGGACTTTTCGTCGGGATGATGACGAAAGAGAATGATAAAAGCCTTGAGCGTAAATCGACGGATGCATCGAATGCGCGTGGTCCATTTAGAAATTTTAAGCTGCGAACCTCTTAGAATGAGAAAAGATCGCAAAGTTCTGACGCTTCCTATCATAAATATACAATTGATCGATATTTTTTACAGCAGCAACTTGTCGAATAATTAACGAGAATGCTGCGATAGTAATTACATTGTGATTCATGTTTTTTAACGAGCATAACTTAAGAAGAGAAAAGTTTAAAAATTAATATATCGAATACGCGTATGAAATTTATTAATGAAAATTATTGCTCTTTAAATTCGATCCCCATTTAAATAATTTTTGTTTTTTCTCTCGATTGTTCATTAACACGCTGTTAAAATTTTGCACTCTATAGACTCGTGGATTTCTATACCGTAATGGATCCACGACTGACGATGATGACGGAGATAATTACCCGGTAATTCGAGTGATGAGATGACTCATCACAAAGACACGATGTCTGGAAGCGACTTGGCGTTACCATTTAACAAATAATCGCTGCCAATTATCTCTGCTTCTAGAAATTGTAGTGATAACAAGTGCATAAACATTAATGATATTTGATTTTCAGTGTAACGCAAAATCGAATCTCCGCGAATGCTGAATTTAATAAATCAGTGAAAATTAATTTTATTTGAAATAATGTATACGTTGAGGGATTGAGACTGAATTATATTGGTATTTGTCGTTTTATTAATATTTTTGCAAGAATATTCGATTGACGAAATTCCATTACGCTTGTTAATAGGACTATAATAGCTCTCTAATAGCTCGCTAAATAGCTCTCTGTCTTTCAGATGACATAGAGAAATCTGTTTGCAATCTGAAAAGATTGTAATTTGTTAATTTTTAACATTGGAGTTTCTCTCTATCCTTTTCAAAGTTTTATCTTTCAAATAGTATGTGACCTTTTAAAATTATTGGCTCTCTATAAAAATTATTGAGTGATATCTCGATATTTTTATTAAAGAAAAATTGATTCCGAAACAATCCTTATGTGCTCGCTACATTATAAGGGGCTGTGCATCTTTAACGTGATTATAAACTTTCGCGGACTTTTTGCCTGAGGCTTTGGTACTCTTTCGGTGCGAAGAAAGTAGGAGAATTCGTCCTCTCTCTTTCCGCTCTCCCTCAGGCGAATGCAATGTCTCGAATAAGAGCGGAAATACCACTCTCGGAAGTTGAAACTTGGCTCGTAATGTAATGCGTATCGCGAGAAGAGCGACGAGAGAGGCGAGACGACGACACGAAACAAGCGAGAAAGAAAGAGAGGCAACGGGATGACTAGCAGTAGAGTCGGTCGGTCGGTTGGTCGGGCAAAGCGCCCGTCTGACGCGAACGCGTAGCCCAGTAGCACAGATCGCGGCCGCCCGCGATGACTCTCAATTCTCAACTCTCAACTTGTCTGACAATGAGAGTTCGAGTACGGCAGTCGTCTCTTCGCTGACAACCAGTCAACTTGACACTTTAATCAATTTGATTTTTTTTATTTTTCAACATAATCTCCAGCAACATTAATACACTTGTCCCATCTTTTAATTAGCTTATTTATGCCTGCTGCAAAGAAATCTTTGTCTTGATGTCGGAGCTAATTTAGCACATTTTCTTTGACGCCGTCATTGCCATTAAATTTCTTACCACGTAGTTTTTTTTTGAGTGGATCAAACAAGTAGAAATCCGATGAGGCCAAGTCACTTGTTCAACTAATTCACAAATTTCAAATTTCGCTATCGTAATTTGAAATTTTGAGGTTATAAATAAAACAATTTATTATTTTATTCAAATGGTTGATGAAAAGTCATCACGGTGATACCAACTTACTGTTCTGAAAATATCATAACCCTTTCACCAATTGTTTCGTCTTTACAATTATTTGTGGCTTTAATTATTGAATGACCCTTGTATTTAGAAATTTTTATTTATCTCATTTACCACACGAATAAAACGTCTTGCCCGAATTATTCACGATACATTCCTCATCAGAGTACAATACTTTGTGTCTTGCTTTATTAAGAAAAAAATAGCAAATAGCAAATTCTCATTTGACGAAAGAAACAACGAAAGAAAGAAACAATCTTGATTTAAGCTTCCCAATGCTAAAGGAAAAAGCATATGAAATTTTGAATTCGTCTTTTATAATATTTTACTACGAAAATGAAAATATGCAAATTCCTGATTGGAGGGCGATTTTGAAATTGAATGCGATTTTGTTCAAGTTTAATATCATTAAATAAAAATTTATTTTTAATCATTTAATATTAAAGACACTAATCATCCTCTGAAAAGTAGAATAGATCAAATAAAACTTGCTCTGAAAAGTTTTGACAAAGCGGATTATTTCGATTTCCTTTAAATGCTACAAAACAAACTCGTTTCCCTTTAATATTTAACTTTGTTTCATGAATAGTAAAAATAATATCTGTATATATTTTTCTCTGTGTTTGTAATTTTCGATAATAACGTGTATCCATCGGAACATTTCGATGAATTTTATCGTTTGGCATCGGTACAACTACGTTAGACAAGTGACTTTTTTTGTTATCGTCACTTAACCTATTCACAATAAACACAATATCAAGATTATCATTAATCAATGCGAAGTGTTTAATCCGGTTTCCGGTTCAAATTATCTCCCTTCTATTTAGTGCAGTTAATTTGCCAGTTAAACTCTCGTCCTTCTTGGCAAAATTTTCCTAAAGAGCGAACTTTCAGCCAAAAAATAGTCCAGATAATAGTTTATCTCTTTTCTTCTTATTATCCCGATAATTTCGATAAAGTCTATTTTCATTTCTATTACAAAAATTAACATTTTTCGATATCGCTACATCAAACTTTTGTTCGAAGATAAAAAGCTGATTATTTTTCTTTTCCCCCGATGTATCGTTATACATCGTAATCAGCTTTTATCCGTGATCAACGCATAATCTTGACCGGATCCATTTTCATCCTAAATTCTGTCGAATATTCAGAATCTTGTGCGTCGATACCGCGACTCGGATGAGAACCACTGGCTACGGGGAGCTTGCGCTTTGTCGTTTCGGGGGCGCGGACCGACATCGCGCGGCGGTAGCATCGTAACGAAGAGACTGTCGGCGAACGGGTTGCGCGCGCAACCGGGTTTGCCGGCGAACGGGTGTTGTTACGACCGCAGAGAGGAGGCACGAGAGGTACGAGGCAAGTAGGGGACCGAGGGGATGTCGCGGGGCTGACAAGCCCCGTTGGGTGGCGGACGCGCGCTAGGTCCTAGGTAAATTGCTAATTGGAATGGATATTTGTTACTTCCTGCAGCTATCATTGAGCTTTTTCGATCGAAATAGAAATCTGCAATCGAATTTTTTCTCATTCTGCTCGACAAATAAAATTTATTGATTATCAAACGAAGCGAATGAAAAAATGGAAGAAAAGAATTTTTTTCGAGGAGCAGGAATTAAATTCGTTAATATAATTTTATTAAATAAAAAAATGTTGTAGTTTTATTAATTTGTATTATAATTTGTATTTGGAATCGAATAAACTTCGAAAAAATTTGTCGATGAAGACATGACAGTTGACACATGATCTTTTTTCACTCATCAATAACATAAAAAAATCACACGAGAGTATCGGATTTTTTCAATGTATGCAATTTCTCAAATGCGGCTTAATTTTATATAGATTCAAGGAAGTCAAGGAGGGTACGAGGGAATTTTCTCTAGACGCGCGCATAGATCCTAGCAGGGCAAAAGAGAGAAGAGAAAGAGAAGGAGAGGCAGGGTTGAAGGGAAGGGAGAGGGGGGAGAGAGAGAGAGAGACAGAGAGAAATAAGACGGGTCATGACGCGCGGGATGAACACACCGTTGGTAACAGCGGGAGGGCGGGCGTAGGAACGGAAAGAGTAGGGAGGTGATTGCACGGCGGGGGTAGGTATACGCGGCAGTGGGGAATACGGGTCGATGATGCCGGTGGTCCTCGACGACACGAAACGCCAGTCAGTCTCTGGTCCACCCGAAGTCGCGCTGCTAATCCTCTATCTTTTACCGAACACCGTTCGCCGCAGCCATGGGTGACAAGGTTTGTGCTTAGAACTTTTTCAACGAATAACAAAAAAGAGGAGAGATAGTGCGCGCGTGTGCTTTGTGT
>JANQDE010000009.1:3534424-3586411 GCA_037157785.1 Cephalotes varians
GAATGAACGCTACGAAGCGCTTTTGAGAAGTGAATTTGTGCGACCTTCCGAAGCGTGAAAGAGCTTCAGACTCATACGGCGGCGAATGGAGAACAGAATTACAAAAGATAGGAGAGTATCTGTCATTCAAGCGCAGCTGATTCGAGTGACAGATCGGGTTACTGATTTTGCGATGACATTTCGGTGACGCGCCTCGCGAATTTCTTCTAGCTGCATCAGTGAATTAGATTTTCGAAGATTGAACAAATAGATCGCTAGGGTAAATGTGTGAGACAGAAATGCGCGTGAGAGAGAGATGGGAAGGGGAGGGTTCTGATGGAAGCACACCTCCTTATCTTCTCTCTTTTTCTCCTACTCTCCTCTTTTCTCCCTAGATTGAAATACTTGTTCGACTAGTCTCTTTTCTCTTTCTCTCGTTCTCTCTTCTTTTCCCTCAGATTTCCATCAAACTTCTCGCTGATCAAATCTATTAATGCCGTTACCAAGAAAACGGAGAACTTCCGATTTTTCCGAAACTTAAAACTTCCTCGTTCTCTTCTTTTCATTTCTGTCTCGCGCATGGCTTCTTCTTCCGTGTTTCGTCTTCCTCTCGTTCGTTAACTCTTATGACTTCGTGGAATATAGTGAAGTTTTGTTTTACTTTGTGTTTATGTCAGTGACGTTTTTTCGTGTTTCATTTTTAGAACTAGTCGCTTCTTCGCGCGTCGCTTTTCTCGACAGATTCACGCGACATTTATCTGAATGTCAACGTGCGATCGTCGATGCTTGCCTCGTATTCTATTAAGCGAATGACAGAATTAGGGAAGCGCGTCGAGGAATTAGACAAACATTATTGATCGTCGAGACATTTTCAAAGAATTTGTAAATTTTCCGGAATTGTTCGTAGATATTCAGACTTCGTTATAAAACAAGTTTCCTCCGGAAGTTACTCGGCACGTATTAGTCGCGAAAGTTTGTCGGTGATTATCACGATAGAATCGTCCGATTTGCAAGCTGGAAATTTTGTTCCGATCGTTCCGTCCGATGCGAATACGCGCTTAGTGATTTTCTCGGCGCGCTTCTGCGCAGATTGTTCCGCACGCAAGCTCGTTCGCTCGTTCGCCATAGGTCGCAAGATTGCTTCTCTTCGCGGAAAACCCTTATCTTCATGTCCCGTCGACGATGGGTGTCCTATATCAATGGTCCCCGACGATAATCGGTGACGATATGAATTTAAAATGCATTGTCAGTCGTTTTATTCTCGGAAATGCTTGTCGAAGACGGACGGATCGATTAATTATGCGCGTCGTCGTCGTGGCAGTAGCGGAAGGATGGATCGACGGTGACCGTTATTTTTAGAGTCGCGCTAAAGTTCAATCGCTGCGAACCCGTGTTCTGCACGTAAACTCTTCGGGAAAAGGTGAAAATCGCACTTTCAACAGCTATAGCTGATATCAAATCGAAAATTAGATGTTTTAATATAACGTTTTAACGATTCACATAAACTCGTTTCTTAATACATTCTGTAATAATACCTACAAGATTTTTCTCGTAATTTATCGAATCTAAATTAAAATGACTTAATTTTAGTAATGTTACAGTCTTTATGAATATGCTATTATATGTGTATTATCATATGACAACGCTATCATATATTTATGATATTATTGCCTTTGATATACCAAATAATTCGTAAAATTATGCAGTTGAGTTGTTTCTAACTTGGTTCGCAAGTTAGTTTAGACTTTTGTGGTAAACTGTGAATTAGCTTTGAATTGAGGGACGATTCAATTGCTTTGGCTATTTAGGCTTTTAGCTATTAGGTTCTTGTTGTATTTCGTTCGTTATTCCAATTTCCAAAATACAAATAACGATAGTAATTCTGCGAATGGCCGAAACAAGTATGTAATCTCGAGAGTCACGCTCTCGATCCAGAAGTTCCACTATTCCTTGTCGTGTTCTTTCCTACGTTTCCCTTCGTCATCTCTCAACAGGATTTTTCTGGTTTTCAATTACTTTCCATCATTACGACTTTCCGGTATGGTCATGTCCACATTCACTGGATGAGAAGAATAAAAAATTTAATTTTGATTTCTGGCCTAAAGGGGTTTTATCAATCTTCTTTAAATCTTTCAAACGTTTCTTAAGATACTCAGTTATCTTGGTAATCGAAAAGGCTGAGTGCTGTTAATAATGTACTTAATCTCACGACTATCTCAATGTCTAGTGCTCAAGATACGATAACATGTTAGAATGTGAAATTAACGAAATTCTTCTTTTTTCCGGCTCCGATATTCAATTGAGAAGATCGATTCTTTCAAGTGACCAATGTTTTCTGTTCATTGAAATGTCTTGGGTTGCTGCCTCTCGACTATTTACAACCATCTATTTACTACCATCGGCATCGTTCTCGCCGTCATCATCATCATTCATGTGTGAACGTATCTTGCGGAGCTGCGCGACATTCAATCGCCAATAATGTTTAACGTTCGTCAAACATCATCGATCCTTAGATTAGCGTTCTCGAAGGATCGAGGATTCGCGCGTTTCCATGAACGAGTTGCATCTCGCTGCACGTACGCGAAACGATTTTTTATTTCTTTGATCCTTTTATGCGTTTTTAGGGTCCTGTATAAGGATTAATTCTCTAATTTTTGCAACAATTTAAAATATAAATTTCTATCTATATATGATTATTCTCTAAATGTGACAAAAACTTAATTATTAGTAAAAATTTTATTCTTCATGAAGAGAATTATTTCATTAATAAATCTTTAAATATAATAATAGTTTATTATATATTTAGAATGTAGTATTTTCTTGAGTTTCTCTTCAAAAACTCCATTCCATTTTTTAATTCCGCGTATACATAAATTACTCTTATTGACATAATCAATCGGAATGCCAACTAGAATTAAATTGTTACATTATGTTTGAATTATACGAATTCATCTGCGCTTCCATATCTCGTCGAGGTAGCGAACATCTCTTATCAGTCTTCCGCAATATCAGAATCATTCACTTTTTATTTGATGTTATCTATTACGTATGCATTACGGTAATAAGCGCGATAATAAAGACTATTTCATTAAATTTCTTTAAATAATATTTTTTTCCATGCTTATTGGTTTAATGCTTTACAAGATGAATATTATGGCCTTTGGACTAATATTGTCATAATAACGTACAAATGACGTAATTAATTTTTCGCGGCAGAAAGTATCATAAAAAGGATGACATAACTTGTATTTTGTCAATAAAGATGGAGAAATATTATTCAAATTAAGTTCGAAGAAATAAATTCGATAGCAATGTATATTTTGTGAATCAAAACTAGAATTAGAGTGTAGGACAGAGACGAGAGAGTCGAGAAAACAAGTATGTGAAGATGGACAGCAAGATAGGTTGTTTTCTGGACAGCCTTGTCAGGCATCCGGTATTATCCGGATCGTTCAGGATTTCATCGACTATCCGGTGTCTGCTCCGAGACTTCGTTGGGTGCTTAACCCTTGAATATATGGAAGGATTTTTCAAGTCTTGCGGTATTTAATCAATTTATAATATTAAAGAAATCTTGGTACCTTTTGACGTTAAAAATTTTTGTGATAATTGAAATTTCTTTTGCTAGAATGTTTTATTTAAGTTATTAATTTGTCCAACTGTGAACGATTTCCACTTGCTTTTTCTATGGCACTTAAACGTACATCTCTGAAATTATGACACGAAATGTGTATCTGAAGCATCTATCCGTATTCACTTGACATTTCGATCGGCATCACGTGCCGGCCAAACTTCTGTGTACACGACACGCCTCGCCAATTGTTGGTGCCACTTATCGTCAAAGAAAATCGATTGCGACGATCGCGAGGGTGAATTCTTCTTTGAACTTCGGCCTTATATTTGTTTCATTTTCGTTGCTAATATCGTCATAACGTCAATGTAATTCGATTTCTCTACGATACGTTTCCTTTTCTCGGTGCTTCATCGATGAATCATTAATATCTACTGATTTTCGATATCGATCTCGCGCCAGATAGAGAGACATTTGCTTTCAATCAACCTCCATTTGTTAATTTAATTTCATTTGTTTTAATTGACTTTGATTCATTTTGGTAATATCGGCGACAATTCGGCCACTATTTCCGAGTAACATCCTCGGAATAGCACACCAGCTTTCAACTGGAACGAAACTCGACCATCGACTGGATCGATATCCATGGTATATTTAAGGACAGACCGTCAGTTCAGAGCGCAAGTCCTATCTGGAAATAAAATGCTCGATACTAAATTGGAAAGTCTCTTGTATTTTCTTTCGCTTCCGCTTGGCTCTTTATCTTATTACATTTATTTCTAGACTAATAAAATGTTATTTTGGTGAAAGATCTCTCTGTGGCTGTTCGAAATGTTCATGTTTTAAGAAGATGGAAAAGATAGGAACAAGACAAATGTAATTTATAGAAAACAACTCGATTTAACGTAGAAGTAATTAAAATTGAATTTAATCGAAATTAAGTTAAAAGTTGATTATGATTGTTGAATTGTGAGTCAACATTTCCTTTTCCAATTTATTCTGTTAATTCTGATCGTCAGTAAGAACATATTTTTATCTAATCAATATATTGTCCTTGAAGCGAGTTTACTATTTTCATTCGATTCAACCTCCAATTCGGTCTATTTGTTCGCTTTTATGCTTTAATAAATAAATAAAATATTGTCTAATTTAAAGTAATACACACGACGATTCATTTATGATCCGTTGTACGAGTCAAATCAAAATTAAAGTGGCGCTTCCGAAAATTTTACAATAAAATTTTGTTCTATCTTGTATCTAAGATCATTTTTACGATCTTAAACGTAATCATCTTGACAGTTGACATTACGCTATACGACGAATGAATTTAATGATTATTCCGATATTCATTCATAGAATGATAGGGCAATTTTGCGAAATTTTGTGTAACATCTTTTCATGCTTCTGCGTTTTATCGCAATAGTTCTAGAAAATCTTTAAAAGAAAAAGATATGAACTCATCTACTTTTGAAATAACATCGTGTTAATATTAATTAAAAACTACTTTAATTCTTATCCTAGTGTTGAAAATTAAAATAAAATTCAAGCTGAAGATAGATTAAGCTTATCGCTTTATTCCTCCGAGTCTGTTAATCCAATTGTGATCTATCAGATTTAATTGCTTCCTCGAAGATTTCCGTTTAAAATCCTTGTAGCTCTTCTGAAATCGATCCCTTTATTGAGTCAGAGAAATAATCAGGAAAAACGTACATTTAGAAACAGAATAAAAATTTTCTTTAGTATCAAATCTACATTCTACAAAAATTCTACAAAATTCTACAAAAATTCTATAAAACTCTACAAAAATTGAATCTTACTTTGATACAATTCGAATGTTAATATTAAACTAGAAACTTTTTTTATAACAGTGACAAAAGAAGTTATCTATCGCGTTTTAACAGAGCAATAGCGGAACTTAGTGAACTTATCAAATTGAACTTTCACACGAGTTTGAATGTGATGTATGCGTTTATATGTTACGATCGAATATATTGATTTTATAACTACGAAAGCGTACTGCTCGAGGAAATTAGGATATTGCTTTCCTAAAAATGTTCACTTGTTATTAGATTTTATTATTTCAATATATAATAACTATTTATGTAAAGACGCTATTTAACTTTCTATAGTGTTAAAATCTGATTATCAATTTTGAACATTATATTTATATTATAAAGATATAATTATCTTTATATATAATAATAATTAAATATCTTACTAATTGAATCGATTTCTTCAAAAGTTCACGCTGTTTTTCTGAAACAAAATTGAAATTTTTGTGTTAATGAATTTTGCTAAAGAAATCGTATGTAAAGATTGTTTCTGTTTTTTTCATACTATTAAACAAATATTTTCTTCATATTTATTCAAGAGGAAACATTGTAGTCAAACATTTTTGAGAGCACTTTTTAAGGTATCTCTCTTATTTTTTAATCTCTTTGAATTTCCTTTGTAACAAATATAGCCTTTCCAGAAAAATCGGAAGAATTTAATTTTTTGTAGCATTGTGGTATGTACATGGAACGTCGTTTCTTCATCATAAATGATGACGAGATGCAGTTCTGATCGTGAATGCACGACATCATTCTTTTGTTCTTTCTCTCTCTTTCTCTTTCTTTCTCTCTCTCTCTCTCTCTTTCTCTCGATATTCACTGCATCTACAAGATTATGCAGTCTTCCTCTCTTTCCTATGTCAAAGTCTCAAACTCGACTCGATCGTGAAACTAAAATGAACTAGCACGAACCGGTCGCGTACCGGTGTCGTATAGAAAAAGAAAAATAGCGATTGCGCGCATGTGTATGCATCGGCACGCCTTCTCTCTGTCGACTTTTTCCTCTTTCAACAGATAAATAGATAACTGAGAATTTTCATCGGAGATACAAGTCGAACATATTTTCTGCCAGTGCTTCAATTCAAAATTTTATTTAAATTTTTTTCCTGATTTTTTTTTATTTTTTCAAAATTTTTACATAATGATTTTTGTTACACCTTCTTTAATTTAGATATAAGAAAAGATATATAGATATAACAATAATAATATTTAATTTCTATTGAAATCTATATTGTATAGAAAATTAAAAACCGAGTTAAAATAAAATTTTATTTTAAGAGCATTTATTTTCAAGATTTAATTTTGGCCTTCAAAATTATAATTCAATTAAATTCGTTGATTTAATTATCTGATTCGGCTCAGTTTGTATCTCTAGTTTTGATTAAAATTCTCGCATGCGATGAATGAGTAGTTCAGCAAATTCGTTGGAAGTATTATACATATTGTGCATGCGTTGTGCATCTATGCGTCGTATTTTTTCTGCACACGTTTCGTCTTCGACATAGATCCGTTTAGATAGTAGATTCAATAGGCAACCTCACATGAGAAAACTCATGTTATTTCGTTGCAATTGTTCCTTCTTCTTGCGTCATGGAGGAGAATTGTATACTGACGTATATTATGTTATTTTTTTGAAACTAAGGCTAAGAAATATAAATAAATTGACTGTTTGAAAGGAGAATTCTTGCAGCGAGAAAATATGTTCCGCATTTTCCTCGCATACAAAGAAATAATTTTTCAAATGCGGATGGCGCTTGCCAGTGTCAAATCTTGTTGAAATTTTTGCCAATCGAGTTTATGAAGACAAACTCTTAGTGTTAAAAACAGTATAAAAACGTTATGAATGTCAAGGCAAAGAAGAAAGATCGATTTACGTGCCGATCCCGAGATAGATGACGTTGTGTCAATAAGCGCGCTAACTCGATTGCGTGTCGGTTGTGTTATGAGAAAATCGTATATTGCGAAAATTTCCATGACACGCCGACACACGCGATCAGTATAAATTGCAGAATTTTCTCAGTATAGAAGATAATCCAAAATGCAATTTGCGAAACATATGAGGTCGTTGCATATAATTTACATAAAGGTATTTCGAACCAAAAGAAAATATAAATTTTTATAATGTTTTAATGAGTTTATACGCTGTACCTTATTAATTATGCGCTTTCGTATATAACCGTTTGTATATTAACGTTCTTAATGTAAATTTGTATGTGATGAATTTAAAACATAATCGCGTATCATGATCATTCTCTGAAATGCGTTAAAAAAAAATTAATACTTGATTTATGCTATTAATTATATATTAATATATTTAAGCAGTCTGTGTTTTATCGCAAAATAAAATATATATATCGCGATTAAAGTGTATTGAGAAAAATTGCATAAAGATGGTAACATTTTTAGATAATTACGGTGTTATAAAGTTAATTAAAATTAATCGCTCTTTTATGAAGCAATAGAAATTATAATACGTCATTGGGATATGACGACAGTGTGTGTACAGAAACACGTTGCGTCAAATTAATCTTTCTTTTGTTTGACGCAAGATACATATTTATTGATGAATCGAACGTATGCATTAGCTTTCTCGTATGTATACCGCGCCGCTCGTCTGCATTAGTGAAAAACGTCGATGCGCGCGTGCGAGAGAGAGAAAAAGAGAGCGAGAGCGAGAGAGAGAGAGAGAGAGAGAGAGAGAAGAATCTTCTATGACATAAATACATTCAATGTCTCAAAGACTTTCAGGGACAACCGGACGAGAATAGACGAAAATCCAATTTTAATCACAGAACCTCGACCCGCGCTCGCCGCACCACGTCGCGTAGCATCACGGATGAATGTATCGATAGAAATGGATTTTCGAAGTTTGTTCTAATACTTTTACAGAGATGTAATTTTGATGAATTTAATTTTGTACTATAAAATCGCAGACGCAGAGTAAAGTATACCTTGTATCGATTTTCGCATTTCTATTATCCAAGTAAGAGATCATTTTCATGTATCTGTATCATATCTATTATTTCAAAGTTCGGAATGAATGTCAGTGTCTAATTCTTTAATTCCGTGAATGTCCTTAAAATATTTCGTGATGTTCTATCCAAGGTTCGCTCCATAATCCATTGAATAATCCACGAGTCATTTATGCATCAGATGGTGAAATAATTGGATTGCGGTAATTGAAAAAATGAGTTCGCCAAGTTTAATCTAGGATGAAATTGAATCAGAGAGTGAAACACAGTTTGCGATGACACAATTCTTTACGTAAATAGGTATTTAACAGATAAATAGTCAGGAATGAGAAATATAATTAAAGCGGAAAGATTCCGCGAACTGTCGAATATCGAAGATTCGTTCTCTTGCAAAATAGATGAATACGACGGATCTGCAGTTGACTTTTTAATTATTCCTTTGTTAAAAGTAATGTCTATATAAAAACTTTGACAATTAACTCGAACTCTCTCTTAATACAGTACACTCGAGATTTTTAGAGTCTTTGATAATTATATGTCTACATCTGTATGTAAGTTTATCTTTAATTATTATATATAATTATACAATTGATGTATAATGTCTTGTGATTATTGCGTATTTATTTATTTCAGTGTTTTCATCAAAACATATTCATCAAAATAATACATATACTTTTACACAAGAATGTAATAAATAATTTAAAATAATTTAAATATTTGTATATTGAATAATTTAAAAATTTGTTATCCTTTTTTATGGTTATTTTACGTTTTATTAGAAATTATATGTAGTTTTACAAAATATTTTCCCTTTGAAGGAAGACATGATGAATTATATGAACAGTCTTCGTTTACTTACATGTGGGAGTATTACGTAAATTGATCGGAATTAATCGACTGAGTTTGCACATTTCTTTAAAGCTCATTCATTATCATTAGACAGCACAGAGATGTTTTACGTACACGATCATATCTGTTTACTCCTTTGAATTCGAAACCGCTCGATTCAAATCTGTTTTGCGATAATTAATATTCTTTTTCTGTTAATCCGTATTCTCGTAAAAAATTTGCTAAAAATTTTAATTACATTTTGCGCTGACGACACATGAATTGCAAAGACATTTGACCGATAAAACGTGCTTCGCAAGTCACGTGATTCAATTTTTTCAAGGGTAAATGATGCGAATTTTTCGCAGATAGTAGTCGAGAAGTTAACAAGTACATAATTTGTGTCTTGGGTATTTTTAACTGAACTACGATGTAGACATAACATTGAGTTAAAGTAACAAATAAATAATGACACGTATTTGAGACTCGTCGTGTTTTTTAACTTATTCGAAGCTACACGTTATTTTCTGTGTAATACTATTCAATTGCGTGCTTCTAATTGCTAGGCATTATTCTTATTCTTCTAAATTATTTGCTGTTTGTTTTAAGATACACGGGATTTGTTTTGTAGAAATCGAATTTCATAAGAGATAGAAGGAGAGAGAAGGATAGCGAAAGAAAGAAACGCGTGCACAGATAAATTAGATAAAATAGATAAAATGTACGAAAAAATTTATTCTTTTCGAGATAACTCGTCGATATTTAAATATAACGAAATATAATAAAACATAAAACATTTAAGAAATTTATTATATGGTCAAAATCAAAAGTTTCCTCGAGTTGTCCGATACATATCGAATCTTGAAATTAAATCGAATACTTTATCAAACAAATTAAAACTACACATTATCACTAATTAAATCAAACTAATTAAAACTACACATTATGAAAAATCTTGTTATATTTGGCATCGTCAAACTATCGATCGTGACTATTCTTTACATTTGCCGATGTATCCGCAAAGTTTGCGAATAGATGCATCTGAGATGAGAAAAATCGGCTTGTTCGAATCACATTTGATGCATACAGGGAGCACGTAGCGTGCTTGAGTTAAATGACCAATCTCTCCCTCTTGACCCAATTCGTAAAACGTCCTATGCCACGCACTCTGCGTGACGTCACAAGCATAGATCTTCTCTCGCGACGATTGCAAGAGTGAGTAATGCGTGAGGGTGCGTGCAAGGCCAGTCAGACGACCAGCCGACCAGCCAGCCAGTCAGTCAGTCAGTCAGTCAGTCAGTTAGTCAGCCGTTGCATGGCAACGTGGTGTTCGTGTTCTGAACGACAGTGGCCGAATATCGACCAGCTGACAAACGGTTCATCGCGTGTCTCTGTATCTACGAGAAATATTCGCCTAGCAGAGGAGAGCTGTGAAAGGCGCCAACAAACACGCATTTTTTACCGATAAATAAATATTGAAAACCGAAAATAACTCTTGATTAATTTTTAAATATTTTAAGACACAGATGTTGAATATGTTGTTCTACTAATTCGATACACACACACACACACACACACACGCGCGCGCGCATATTGAATTATGCGATACATTGTTTGTGGTTTTGATCATTTCATTAACAGTTTTTTTATATACAAAGAAAAGGTCTAATAGAATTCTGATGCCTTTTGATGTTTTTCTCTCTAGGGAAATCGTACATGCATATCTCTGGCATTCATAAAAGCTATTCATAAAAGCTAAATTTTGCTGAATGTAAAGATATATTAATAAATTAAACGTTAAATCAATTGGATTAAATTAAATTGGAAAGTTTTACAACCGTTTCCATTTACAATATTTATTACGCAAATGATGTTTTTCTGTTATAAGCGGCAATATCTATAAGTATTTGAGAGCACTGAGAAAAATTTGGCCTAAATTATTCATGATATATCATGATCGATGCGAGTTGAATAATATCGACAATAAAGTGCGCGCATCTTTCTCATAAATAATTTAATCCTGCTCCGTTTACGAAATCGACTTTCAGCTTTGTCGTGAGTAATAAAATGCGATTCAATATAATGTGTATGACAATCATTGTATTTTACAATATCTTCACTTTTGTCAGGAAATTAACGCGTTCGGTCTTGCATCACTGGCGTGAGACTCAGCAGAATGCAGAGTATTTGCAAAGTGTTATTGGCTATTTTTAAATGTACATTTCGCATTATAATCGGAGCCTCTGATAATCCTTAGAGTATATATTCATTAATCGATATAAAATAAAAGTCTCGTTTTTCTTCTTTCTTTAAATCTCTAAGATAGATGTTACCATTTTTCAATAATTAATTATATTTTTAATTAATTTTTATTTACAATCAATTTGTCTCTCTGAATCATTAATTTATTTACAATTATTTTGAATAGAATAAAAAGGTACGTGCGGGAAGTTTTGTAAATAGAACATTTTATAGCGGGTGTTTTACAACGATATGATATGAATGGCATCCTATATAAGTATGTGTAAAGTTTTTCATAAAATTTGCAGTATGTATTTGGTCTTGTTTTAAGCTATAAAATTACTGAGAATAACATATTTTGAAATACATCTAAAAATAGTCAGTGTTAAAAAATGTTTTGTATTATATTATTATTGAAGGCGGACATCTGGAGTTTGTTATCTATTGAGGCATACTGAGAGGATATCGGATAGCAATTAGAAATAAACTTGAAATAAATTAGAGATAAACACCAACATTCGATTTGATAAAAAATTAGCTGCGCGATATGATTCATCGATTCGGATCGTAAAAATTAAATCATTCAATATAATAAAATTCATTTGGTAATATGCAACACATAATGGCAAACATTATGGAGCGAATCATTTACATTTACATTTTCTCGGGTGTACAAAGACTTTATTTTCAATTATATTTTCTGTATAAATTTGGCTAGTGTCAAAAATATGTCCTTCGGTACTTTCTTTCGATACTATTGCTGAATATCGATAATTGATTTCGATGACTATTATAACGATCCACAGATTATTTGATAGAGGTTTGATAGAAGACGCCAAAGAAAGATGTGTCTTCTGGGTGCGCTATCATGGGGATTATGGTGTATCAATGCTTATGCACATTATTAGGCACATCATGCTTCGTGTGAAGATGAGAGACGAGACTATACAAGACTGTACAAGACGAGACGTAAAAGAGAGAAAAGGAGAGAAAACATGTATAGCCGGTGATGTCCTACTTGGGTATTGATCCGTGACAGTGGGAGGCGCTCGTTAGAGATGGCTAGGTCGTAGGTCGCATGCGCGTTTCCACCGATGATTCCGTGTCGCCATCATCGACCCGCGGCTCGAGAGAAATAGAGCCGAATTGGCGAGAAACTAGAGAAAGAGAGGAAGAGAGAGGATAAAAGAGAAAAAAACGGTAGGGTCAAACGAATAGGAAGAAACGAGGAAAGTGGAACGAAATGTGAAACATGGGAAGGAAAGAGAAGGATAGCCATGAAAATTATTATCCGGTTATGCCTGAATGGTACGGTACCATCACCCTGGCTCAACTGGCGAATAGATCGCGGATCGAATATGGACATTTTGTGCTCGAAATTCTTGAGAAATTTAGATGCAGGGAGTGAAAGGGATTTAAGTTTTTCGCTATATAGCGATGGTCTGTCGTTGAAATAGATTCAGCTTAAGAACTAAAAAGGAAAGCTCAATTTAATTTCATATATCTACGTAGATAAAAAGATTATTTATATAGAAAATGTGCGCGCGCGTCGATAATAACAGCATGGTAAAACTGCATTTTAATCTCTTTATCATGTATTAATCATTGATACATTTGACGCTGCAGAGGATATCAACATGTTTCAAATCGGTCCTGTGTGGCGACGACACGCGACGACCCCGCATACGGCGCCGTTACTGCCGCGTCGTCGCGATTACCGTCGACGCCGACGTCGCTGCTGGCGCCGCGGCGCGATCGTTGAAAGTTAATCCTTAATGACTTAAGTCAATGCCTCTATGGAGCTGCAAAAGAAATATCGTGCTCGTTTCTTTCGAATCAATTTCAAGAATTCATACAATAGAATGTGCTCCGTTAAATCTATTATAGTTTTATCCAATTTGAGAAGATAAAACTTGACGAAAGAAGTGAGTTTTTCTTTACTTTGTTAAATGGATTTTCAATGTTTTCTCTCTATAGAAAATGAGACTGCATTTAGAATTGTTAATTAATCGTACATGGCTTGGAAATTAAAACGATAGAATATTATTTATGTTTATGCATATAAAACCGAATCCAGTCAAAGCAAGCGAGCACGAACAAAGCGCGAATGGAGCGAATGTAAGAGTGTGAATTTTCTCAAAAAAATGTGAACGGTGTCGTCATATCGACAATTTATTCTTCATTCAGAATTTTTATTTTTGTATTATAAAATTTACAGAACGGAATTTCAATTGCATCGCAAAATTAAATTCTTATTTTGACGTCGCTTGTCGCCATTTCATGGCATGAAAACATGAAATATGGAAAACACGGAGTGCGAAACCGTATCGAGGGCTACATAAGGCGGTCCATGCGAATCTAATCGCCGAGACTCAACGCGTTTTCCTGCCCGTCGCCAAAGCTCGACCACTTCCGCTTCTAGCGAGCCAGCTCTGTAAATTCGACCCGTGAACTCGTAAATGATACCGTCCCGCACAAATTTGCATAAAGTAAAAATCGCGTTCGTTCTGCGCTTACGGAGACGCGTCGATATTTTTCGGCGTAAAACTGGTGTGGGTGAAGTTTCTAAAAATTTGAGATAAATTTTGAATCAATCTCTCTTTTTAAATTTCTGTTTAGTATATACACACAAGGAAAAAAAAGTCAAATTAATTGCAATTTGCAATTTGATACAAGCGCTTGCGAATAAATTTAATTTGAGATTAAATTTAAATTGAGAAAAAATGTCTTGTTTATCTTGGATAAATTTTTATCAATGTATTTTACGCAATTTTACGAATGATGATGCGTAAACGCGGGCAAAGGCGATTACGTGTGCATACGGACAATCAGCGAGATGCGTATGTGACCTGTAAAATTGCATAATCGTGCTTCCTCAATGACGACGTGAGCGAGAGCGACGATGGACCAGAGGTAATGATACCTATGAAATTGATCGTTTACACGTATACGAGCCGGCGATCGCGAACCAGACGGTAGACCGGACACCGCGCGTAACGCACAAAGTCTGTGTTACATTTTTATTACATCGTAACCAACGATTTGTCGACTCGTTGGTCTTTTATCTAATCGCTATGACGGCCGTAACGAACCGCCGTGACAGAATTAACGACCGCGCGCAGCAATTGCGCTCGTGTAAGCGTGCCCGCGTCACGAGTCTCGCATTTCGTTAGTTAGTCCTTCCGGTACGTGAGAATATCGTTGGTTTTCATGGTCGAGATGATAGTGTTGAAAGATATCACATGTGATAAGCTGCACGTATCAATAATTGACTATTATTCTTAATAATTGATTAATACAAAACATATTTTTTAATATTCTCCGGAGATATAGCTCAAACAAATTAGCGATGAGAAGTAAGGCGATGCATGTTTGATTCGCTCACATGACGGTTGCTTTCATAGTTGTCTTTTTTTTCATTATTATTTAATTTATTACAAAAGAAAAGCAAGACACTTATTACTTGTTTTTTATAACTGTTACTTGTGTGTTACATTTCAAATGATCTCGTAAATTTGCATTATGTCCATTCATGTGTGTCACGTGTAATTTCAGAATAGGATTAAAATTCATGGATATAGAAGAGAGAATCTATCGATGGGATAAATAACTTTTATTTTTTCCTTAATAATTTCTTTTCTTACTTGTTTACTCTTCTGCTTAAGTAGATATAGATAATCCTAATTCGCGCAGAAAGGAAAAGTTTAAGATTCTGCGTCTACATCGCCGCCCGAGATGGAGAATCGTGTGTCGCGTGGGTTCTCGTAATCGTGATTACGGGATACCATTGAGCATAGTGGACGGTGGCGAGTGGTGTCTCCATTGAACCGGCACACTACCGGAAGCGGTCGTTATCCGAACGCGGTCGTGCCGAGGTCGCTCTTGAAAATCGGGTCTCTGTTTGGCGCGCTGTGGACGTCTCTCTTGCTCTTTCTCTCTCTTTCTCTCTCTCACCGACGTCACGTGTCGAATGCGCGCCAGCCACGTGCTTTCTGTGTTTCTCTCTTTCTCTCTCTCTCTCTCTCTCTCTCTCATATGAGAAGATCGCAGTTGCGCCTGGTACGACCGCGAGCACTGTGAGAAAACTGGTTCATTCGAATGGCGACGTTGAATCACGGCGCCATCCAAATAAACGACAATAGTTAGTCCGTTTTTTAAGTAATACTTAAGATTTGGAACGGGCAGTTTAACATAAAATAGTTCGACGCTCATTTGATATTGTCAAAAAATGCACTTCTCGATTCTGCATTGCGCGATTCTCTGGGTTTTATTCGTGCGATCGTATACCTATCTACCTACCTATATGAGAAACACAAAATCGTATACCTATCTAACTACCTACTTATATGAGAAACACAAAACTATTTCAACTCGAAAACTATTTCATCATTATTTTTAAATTATAATTTTACCATGTACATCTGTATAGTTATTTTGACCGTTTATATTTTGTTGTATTACACCCGCATGATTTATTCATGATTTTTTTATCATCCATTTTTTACAGCATGGCCGTTCAGACTCATACAGGGTCGCCACGTTACCCAACATTCGCGACGACAACAAAACCGCAGATGGAATGTACAAGGTATATTCAGAGATGGACTTTACTCCATACGAATTCTATATAATTAACATTTCGGGGATCTGGTGGTATGCTTTTTTGATCAACAAATGAAATAACGGGAACTTTCTTTCATTCTTTTCTTTCTCTCTCTCTTCCTCTCCTCTGTTTTCTCTTTCTTCATTTTTATTGATTTTTTCTATGCTGATCTCTGTAATTCGTTTCTTCATGGTAACAATGTCTATCACCGTGATGCTTTTCTTCCAACTGTACCAATAAAAATTTGCTCAAAGGAAATTTCCTTTGTTCTTCCGCTATCACACTTCTGGATCTTCAGCTCTTTCGCTCTTTTCATTTCGGTGTCAACTTCGTCATCTTAACGCATAACAAAATAACTTCGTTCGCGGTTTAGGTTGGGACAGCGTTATAATCGTATTTCAATGACTCGACGATAGACATAGTAACCTTATATTCTCTTGGGAAAAGGAAGCTTCGTACACTTTATTCAATAACATGTATAAGATGAGATAAGATTGTATCGAATCTACTTTACAATAAAAGACAACACACAAGGAGTGTCTCTACTCTATAATTAAATACTCGAGAAATAATTTCTACGTTATTTTGTATAGTTTCATAGCCCACACTAGAATTGATTACTTGATTACTTACCAATTATTTTTATTGACATTGAAACATTCTTATCATTCTAGTGCAATCCTATCTCATCTTACGAGATATCATTACGATTCGGTTCACCTCGGTTCACCTCGCTTCTCGACGATACTGTTATCGATTTCTCCTGCTACAAAGATTGTTTTGATCATCGCTAGGTTTTCAATTTCTTTTCGATTCTTGTAATTCGATAATCTTCTATTTTTCTTCTACTTTGTCAGTTATCAGGATATTTCATCGATTAATGCGTCATGATAATACAGTATAATCGCTAATCGGAGCTTTGTAGTTGTATTAAGGTTGTGTACACAGCGTCATTATATGGATGAAGATATCGTCAGAAAATATCTTTTGATAACGTTCTTTTTCTCTCTGTCTGTTACCGTTAACAGTCGCGGCGGAAGAACCCAAAACGGAGGGGGGACAACTTGGATGACCTGAAGCAGGAGTTGGACATTGACTTCCACAAAATCTCACCCGAGGAACTGTATCAAAGATTTCAGACGCACCCCGAAAACGTAAGTAACATCGTGCGATGAGGGATGATAATTTCGTTTCGAAGAATAGATTCGATTCATCGAGATTATGTAGCGCATCGATCGACATTAATGCTGAACGCTACGACGAAATAAAAATATTACAGGCTACAGCTTTTCTTCTGTAAAAATGGACTAAAATGGAAAGATTTTTAAATAGAAATTAGTTGTGATGGCGTTGAACGATGTTATGTTAAATGAACGATCGAAAGAATCGAAGGATGGAGAAAGGGACACGTTAATAATAATATTTATATAAAAATAATAATAGGGCCTCAGTCACGCGAAAGCGAAGGAGAACCTGGAAAGGGACGGGCCGAACGCTTTGACGCCGCCGAAGCAGACTCCGGAATGGGTCAAGTTCTGCAAGAATCTGTTCGGTGGTTTCGCCCTCTTGCTATGGATCGGCGCGATCCTCTGCTTCATCGCGTACTCGATCCAGGCTACGACCAGCGAGGATCCAAACGACGACAATCTCTATCTGGGCATCGTCCTCGCGGCGGTCGTCATAGTCACGGGTATATTCTCGTACTACCAGGAGAGTAAGTCGAGCAAGATTATGGAATCGTTCAAGAACATGGTGCCGCAATTCGCCACCGTAATCCGGGAGGGTGAGAAGCTCACCCTACGGGCGGAGGATCTCGTGTTGGGCGACGTCGTCGAGGTTAAATTCGGTGACCGGATACCGGCAGACATCAGAATCATCGAGGCTCGTGGATTCAAAGTGGACAACAGTTCGCTCACAGGCGAGTCCGAACCGCAATCGAGATCGCCCGAGTTCACGAACGAGAATCCGCTCGAGACGAAGAATCTCGCGTTCTTCTCGACGAACGCGGTGGAAGGCACGGCTAAAGGCGTGGTGATCTGTTGCGGTGATCAGACGGTGATGGGAAGGATCGCGGGTCTCGCGTCCGGCTTGGATACCGGTGAAACGCCGATTGCTAAGGAGATTCATCACTTTATACATCTCATTACCGGTGTCGCTGTCTTCCTCGGCGTCACATTCTTTGTCATAGCCTTCATTCTGGGTTATCACTGGCTTGACGCCGTCATCTTTCTAATCGGTATTATCGTGGCGAATGTACCGGAGGGTCTTCTCGCTACTGTGACCGTGTGCCTCACTTTGACCGCCAAGCGAATGGCCTCGAAGAACTGCCTGGTGAAAAATCTCGAGGCTGTGGAAACTTTGGGCTCGACCTCGACCATCTGTTCGGACAAGACTGGAACTCTCACGCAAAATCGTATGACGGTGGCGCATATGTGGTTCGACAATCAGATTATCGACGCCGATACCACGGAAGATCAGTCCGGCTTGCAGTACGACCGCACTAGTCCGGGATTCAAGGCATTGGCGAAGATTGCGACCCTGTGCAATCGTGCCGAGTTCAAGCCAGGTCAGGAGGGTGAACCGATTCTGAAGCGAGAAGTTAACGGTGATGCCTCCGAGGCCGCGTTGCTCAAGTGTATGGAACTGGCATTGGGCGATGTCATGGGTATTAGGAAACGCAACAAGAAAGTCTGCGAGATTCCCTTCAATTCCACTAACAAATATCAGGTATCCATACACGAATCGGACGATCCCAACGATCCTAGACATCTCTTGGTGATGAAGGGTGCTCCCGAGAGGATTCTGGATAGATGCTCGACCATATTTATCGGCGGCAAAGAGAAGGTAACTTGTCTAACGGATTATCTATTTGTTTATCAGTAATTTTTTCAATTTTTATGTTTCTTGGCGTCATAGGTTCTCGACGAAGAAATGAAGGAGGCGTTCAATAACGCATACTTGGAATTGGGCGGACTCGGCGAACGAGTGCTCGGCTTCTGTGATTACACACTGCCGTCCGACAAGTTCCCGGTTGGCTTCAAATTCAATTCCGATGATCCCAACTTCCCAGTCGACGGGCTCCGCTTCGTAGGCCTGATGTCTATGATTGATCCGCCTCGAGCCGCGGTACCTGACGCGGTTGCCAAGTGCCGTTCCGCCGGCATCAAGGTCATCATGGTCACCGGTGACCACCCGATCACTGCCAAAGCCATTGCCAAATCCGTCGGCATCATCTCTGAAGGTACATTTCGCACGTTATCGATGCATTTTATCACATAAACGGTTTTCGGATGATGTTTGAGATTAGATATCTCCGCCGCGGTGTCTCCGAAGACCTATTCATCTATTTCGATTATGATGCTTTTATGAGTTTAATCTTTTAATAGACGTAATTTCAGATAATAGGTTGCGCTTAAGATTTACAATGATTTTATTTGTACACGGAACTTGAGGCGGTTTTATTAAAGAATAATGCCGAGTTTGCGTTGTAAAAATGATAATATAATAATCAGCTGATATAGTCCAGCTTTTTGATTGATGATCGCGTATGTATTCTAATTAACAACGTGAAAGGAATAATTATTTGCTTTTTGTAATCATTTGGTCTTTTAATAATCGTATTGTTCTCACTTAAATTTGTTTAAAAAAGAATTAATCTTCATCTTTCACTTATTTCAATTATATTAATATCATTGCCATCTTTCTTTTAGGTAACGAAACTGTTGAGGACATTGCGCAACGGTTAAATATTCCGGTATCCGAAGTAAATCCTCGCGAGGCTAAAGCCGCGGTCATTCATGGAACCGAACTCAGGGAACTGAACTCCGACCAATTGGATGAGATTCTCAGGTACCACACCGAAATTGTGTTCGCCCGTACCTCGCCTCAGCAGAAGCTCATCATCGTCGAAGGCTGCCAACGAATGGGCGCGATTGTCGCTGTAACTGGTAAGTTATTTCAAGTAAAATCAACGTGTATTACTTAGCAGCGCATTACAAAGAAATTGTTCAGTTAAAATTAAAATGCTTTTTGAATTTTTTTTGATTGGAGATAAACTAATTCATCTTTGATACGAGAATTAAATTAATTGTGATGTAATAATTATTTACATGACTGAAATGTATACAAACGTTTAATTTATTTAGGCGACGGTGTGAATGATTCACCTGCTCTAAAAAAAGCCGACATTGGTGTCGCTATGGGCATCGCTGGTTCGGATGTCTCCAAGCAAGCAGCCGATATGATTTTACTCGACGACAACTTTGCTTCGATCGTAACAGGCGTGGAGGAGGGTCGTTTGATCTTTGACAACCTAAAGAAGTCCATCGCCTACACTCTGACTTCGAACATACCCGAAATCTCGCCTTTTTTGGCGTTCATCCTTTGCGATATTCCTTTACCGCTGGGTACCGTCACTATTCTTTGCATCGATTTAGGAACTGACATGGTGAGTCACGAAATACTATATGAAAACGATTCGAGTCGAATAATAATATTTGGAAGAGACTTTGCTCTTCAAAGCTTTTCCAAAGTTGTTATTCGATTTCCTTCTTATTGGCTAACTGAATTATTTCAGCATTCGCGTTTTTTATTATGATAGCTTATACAGCTACGAAGGCACGACTGTTTTTTAAAGATACTGGCAATCTTTGCACTTGTATTAATTGGATAGGTACCAGTGAGAGAGAGAGAGATGCGTTTGAAATACTAAACCTGATACGACGACTGTATAATGTAAACCAAGAATTCCTCGAAAATTTGTTTGACATCTTTTTTTTGTAGATAGCGATGCATTTGAACCAGTCAAGATGGTGATCAGCAACCTGTATTCATCGATTAATCTTTTGAATGCTTTTATCTTCTTTTAGATTAATTGGACCGATGGAGCTTGAGCCCAAAAAAAGAACAAAATAAAAGCATAATTCAGATATAAATTATCTTACAGGGATTTAAAATTTTAGTGAAAATCGAGCAAAATATGTTAAAATATGAACAATAAATTTGCATTTGAGTAGGAATAGAGATTTATCACAACGAGAGATGTTCGTAGTTTAACGTTTTTTTTTCAGGAACTTTGTATCTGCGAGATAGCTGCTTACTGTTTATCCACGCGAGATACCGTAAATTTCCTATAAACTCCCTTAATTCCTTCCAGAATCAATTTCTTAATCAATTTAGTTTCTTTATTTTTTAGTTGATTATTTTTTGTTTATTCTCTATGCTTCATTGTGCATAAGAATGCTGTCGATATAATCATAATCGATTCAATCATAATCTCATTTTCTTAAAATTGATTTTATATTAGATTGTATGAAGAGATTGATAATTTAATTTTAAAATGAATGACACGTCAGCATTCTTACTTCAACATCATTCGAAGACATTCTCATTATTTAATTGTTGGCGTTATTACTGAGCTCTTTGATAATGTGACGTCAGGTACCCGCCATCTCGCTAGCCTACGAGGAGGCAGAGAGCGATATTATGAAGCGACAACCACGAAACCCCTTCACTGACAAGCTAGTTAACGAAAGGTAACACATCAACAATGAATATTGACAAGCTATGTCAGAATTTTTATAATTTGAAAGAGTCATCAGTGATGATACACTGTATTTTCGAAGTTTTTTCCCGATTGATGAGCTACATTTAAACATCTTTTGAAATAAAACTTGCGAATTTCCTTAAAGCGAATTTCTCAATTGTTTAAGTATTTTCTAAAAATCGGATAAAGCTTCGGAAATTCAATCACACGGCGATCGCTCTCTCACTCTATTGGCTATACATTTTATCTTTCTCTTGACGACTTTAGTAGTTAGTCCTATCCGTCCTATCGTCTAATATATATATATATATATATATATATATTTGACATAAAGTTCGATATGGGAAGGCGACATGCATATATTAGTACGCGTCTCTTTCTTACTTGGGTCGTTCGATATCCACATACAAGAACTGTGAAATGGTTAACGATTTGCGAACAAATTAATTCCTTATATAAAAAATATACTTTCTTTTACTAGGCTCTTTTCTGATTTACATGTTACATATTAATTTTAAAGAAGTATTACATTTGTCATCTTTCGAATATCATCTTTATAAAAAAATTCTCTAAGCAGTATAGAAGTTTGGTTTTTCTTTCGTTTTTTTCTTTTTCAAAATAAGATTTTAACTAGTTTGATTATTACCGCCAAGACTATTTGATAAAATTCACGCAATGTAGGAATTAATTTGTCAAGCCTATCGTTCAAGTTATCGAGTCGGACACGGATAAGGTAATAATGGGATATGGTACATGCAGATGCAACGCTTCAAGATGTTTGTTTGGTCGCTGGGAGACACGCGAGCTTTATTTTCAGTCTATTCTTTCTATTCATATCCTATACTCGCTCTAACGATAAACTGAATTGAATTTCATTAAACAACGCTTGCTCGTCCGTGATTTGTCGTCGACTTTTTCAAAATAATTTATATTATGTTATAAAAAAAAATTTAAAAAGAAAATGAAATCAAATGATGATTGTCAAACTGTTCTGATATCTTATGAAAAAGTGAAATCTTATATATATTTTAATATGTGTCTTCTTTTTCTCTATTTTGTTATAAAAAGTGAGACGATTTAATTGCGAGATGGGCAATCGTGAATTTTTTCTTTTCGAAGAATTTTCTTATTCTTTTATATCGACGGTCACAGACGCTTTCATCACGACTTTGGTCGTATTAGTGTTGTTTCGTTACACCGAAGGTAAGCCAATCGCACTGTAAAGCCCCCCTCTCTCTCTCTCTCTCTCTCTCTCTTTCTCTTTACATATCTGACTCTATTACTGAGTATCTCTAGTTTTATTCTCCTTGAACTCAATTTTCCCATTGTTTTATAATTCCTCGCTGCAGTCGTCATCTATCCTGGTCTGCCACTGACTTGAGGTGTATATGGATTGCTGAGACGTCCACGAAACAAGCATCGTTGTAAAGAACTGGCATGATCATTTCTTCCAGCATTTTACTTATCTCGCCTTTTTTCATACTTGAAATATTTTTTTATTTCTGTTATCATATTCCTGTCCCATCTTCCATTTCTCTCTCTCTTTCTCTGTCTTCTCTCGCGTGCGTGCACGCTGTTTTATATATAAATTTATTTATTTTTCTCTTCAGCTATATATTCTATCTATAGTTTTTTTCATATCATCCTTTATCATATCACGCCCTGTCACTGTAAGTTTCTAAGTTTCCCTCTCTAAATTGTGATATCAAGGAATGCAAGGGAATTTGTATATTGTGTTGTGAATATTGTGTGATGTTTATCATAAATGTGCAACTTATACTTTGCGAATCCACTCCGCTCCGCGTCGTTGTCGATACCACGAAGATTCGAATGATATAGAGATTGAACGATAAGAAAGTTTCGCACGTTTCGGAAGCCCGAAATGTTCTTATAGAATAAACGGTAGTGTTCTCTCTCTATCTTTCTTTTTCCGTAGACACGAGTAGAAAGCATTACAATAGAATAGAATTGTCATCCGTACGGTTTTGCATATATGAAACGTGAGTCTCTTCTTTTGGTCTCTCTTTCTTTTCATCGTTTTTCTCTATCTTTATCTCTCTATCTATTTCCATTTCTCCTGGCTGCTTTTATTGCCTCGAGCCAGATTTTATCGTTGCTGCGCCTCGCTCAGGAAAACGAAATTCTTTTTAACTTGGAATTGATTCATTTATTATTATGGCTTAGTAAAAATCCATCCGATAGTCTAACGCGGTATATATATGAGACAAGAATGAACAAAAACATAATTGTTACGTGCCAGAAAATTTAACGGAACCATAAATTAATGTGGGGACATTGTAGGATATTTTATTTAGAGATTTATTTATTTGTTTCTGACTAAGTTTCGCAGATAAATTGATTTTAATAATTTTATGCATTGAAAGAAGCTATATGCTTACAGTCAACTAAATTGATTGAATCGACAGATGCAGAACAATCGCAGGTTTGTCGCGTGATTTCTACACCTGTGTGACGCGCATTGCATATCTTTCTCAATTTTTTCCTTTTCTCTTTTCACAACAACAACTCCTTTCTCTTTTCTTCAATAAAATTTACCGGATTTTTCTTAAAAAAATAAGCTCTGCATCAGGCAATTCATTTTCTTCCTCTCTCATCATCGGTTGAGCAATCGTTCTTAGTCATTTCTTAATAATTCAACGACAAGTTTCGTCGACTCGCTTAGGGAAGGCAGAAAAGAACGAAGATTCGTTCCGAATGCATCGCAAAATGCATAACGATAATGGAAATTAACAAATGTTCCACACTGGTCGACGAAACTTAAATCTTAATCAGCTAGTTGAATTCTAATCGATCTTACACGTGTATATCGCACACTCCTGGAAGAACATTATCGCAAATAAAAAATTAAATTTTCACAAAAGCGTAACGTGATACGCGTTACTCAAGATACCTCGACAAGATGTCACTTTTCGCTTAAGTTGGATATAAAAATTTAGACTTGTAGCATTTTTCGTAATTACAAAGGTGATAATAACAATAAAAAATTGAATTTATTTGAATTATGGCAATCTTCTTGCAGGAGTAGTATATATTATGTATATAGATATGTATATATATTTACATTAATCTTTGAGGCTCAGTAATTATTACCATTATTATTCTTGTCTTCATCTAGTCTTATTATTATCATTATGACAACTACAAGCCAGCATCGTTACTTACAGTTATGAATTTTTATTGCCATTACTATTTTATCTACTATATCACAGCTGCCGCTGCTATTACCTCTATATATTATTACTACTATTATTATACTTACTATTTATACTATACTGTTTGTTACTTGCCACCATATATCACCGCCAAAAGAGAAAGACACTTTTGTACATTTTTGAGCGTCATGAACTTTTCTTGCAGTTTTTTATTCTTTACAGTCCTCTCACGTTTTATTCACGTTCTGTAATGCGCTGCCTACTGCCGCTGCCTTCTACCCACTCTGCGACTGACAACTTTCTAATGGGTGCTGAAACGACTGATATACTTTTGCAAAAACATTTTCTAAACGGGGAAATCTATATGTTTATGCTAATTAGAAGTGGGAAATTGCTGTGGTTAGCCCCCTTGTGCACAAGCGTAATTCTATTGTTTGAAAATTGTCTGATGACTTATTAATATATATTTCGTGACGACGCAACGCGACCAAAATGATAATGTGCATCAGGGAGTTGCACCACGATATTAACGAAAACGATGCTTGAGGTCGTATTCAAAGTGCACGAAAGAGAAGGGATCTTTTTCACCTGCGTCTCAGAAATGCTCGATGACGTTCGTTTATCTTGCTTATCGTTATATTCATCCTTTAGATTTGTACGTTTTGATGATACTAGTTTTAAAGAAAGTTTCTGTAATTTCGATTTGAATTTAAAATTGAATGTGAATTTCGTAGTACACGTAACAAAATTGTTTGCTGGAAACTGCTATAACGTTAAGATTATTGTAACGTTTTTTATCCTTTTGTGTGTGTGTGCGTGCGTGTGTGCGTGCGTGTGTGTGTGTGTGTGTGTGTGTGTGTGCGTGCGCACGCGTGATTCATATAGCATCGAGCATCGCTGAGGATAATTCAGTCGGTGATTACGAGAGTCGATGATAACGATTGGAGATTCGCAGCGTGAAAATGTCAAAGTGGAAAAAGGACGGAAGACCCGCTGGTGTAATTCAAATCTTGACCTTTTTTCACTTGCTTCAGATATAGCACAAACGATTTCTTTTTCTCAGGCCGTTTTCAGGCCGTCTGTCTAAACGCAGCGCCTAATCCAATGCACAAATACCACTCGCCAGTATTCGCTACTATCCAGGTCTTCTTTGCTACACTTCGATGCAATTTTATGCCACAATTTTCTAACGCATTTTGACGGCACTATTTTCTTTCTTTCGGAGTTGTACGCAAGAGCGATGCATTTCTAAAACAGACTGCGTTGGAACCGGTCGCTGCGGTTGCTCTCTCTCTCTCTCTCTGTCTCTCTCTATTTCTCGGACACTTTAAAAGATTAACTTTCGGGTGTTTGGGTGTTTTGAAAGAATCGCATGAAAACGCAGTGTGTGTATATATATATATATATATATATATGTATATATATATATATATATATATATATATCGCCAAATACATATATAATATGATCAACACCGAATTGTCTTGTGCCATCTCCAAATCTCTCTGTCTCTTTCGCTCGCACTGCGCGTACATACACGTTACCGAGAGTGTATGTGCATAAAGTACCAATAATGGTATAATATCTCTTGCATATAACTTCTTTGTAATGCGGTGAGGGATAGTTAGCACACTTTCTAATCAGTGGTGGATGGCAGGTGCCGGCCATCTCGCTAGCCTACGAGGCACCGGAGTCGGACATTATGAAACGGCAGCCACGCGATCCTTACAGAGACAATCTAGTCAACCGAAGGTGGGTCTCTCAATTACCCACCTAATAAAAGAAACCAACAAAAACCTATTGCACTCACGTCCGTAACGTGTCAACTCACATAAACGTTTTTACCGTTATCACTACTATCTACTTGTTTTCACTTATACGTACACACTAGCACAGCCGCCAGGGCCGTCAGACATGATTGATCCTTTGCTTGGCAAGTAGGAAACAACTCAGGAAGTAATAATCGGAAAATTCGATTCTCAGCATGCGCGAATATTGCCTGATGTACTAACAATTGAATAGATTAGAAAAGATAGATTAGTTAGTATGTCCAACAAAGGGTTAATCGATGATAATTATGCTACCGGTGAATCAGTGAAATAATGTTACATAATAGTTTCGCGTGGTAACAAGACGAAATGCGTTTTGCGATAAACAATAATGTATGTAACGTCGTGTTTTCGATAATAGTTGACTGCTCTGACGATAGTAGATCTCACACACGTACGTACATACATACATACATGAATGTGCTTGTGAATCGAGTTAGACGCAACTTCCAATCAGCCATCCTAAAATATGCGTGCCGTTCTCTATTTACCGCATGATGCAGTAATAAATGTTTTGAGATGGCTGTTGTGCGATTCTAACTTGGATCGCAATGTGTACACACGACACTTGATACATGACAGCACTTAATACGTAACAGAGTGTCTACTGACTTTGGCAATGAATCGTGTACTGTCTTCTCTTTTTCGCGAAGACTTTTATTTTTCCGTAACGTATCACACATTTTTCAGTTGTAGAAGGAACTCGAAGGACAAAATTATTATTATATGTCTTCAAGATTGCAAAGTTTTGAGATATTCGTTGGTAAAACAATAGGAATCCTAACTTTTTTTTTAAATCTCGATTGCGAATGGAACACACTCGGTAGACACTCTGCGTTAATAAACAAACGACATCCGACTTTAAGAATCTACTAGCATAGAGCACAAGCAAATTTTACTTATAGAAAACAAATGTTGAGAATGCCGAATGCTTTTTTAGATACACCTAAAATCTGATCGAAAAAACTAACACTGCGATCGTTTAGCTTCTTTATACGTGTTACTTTTTCTAATCGTTGCACTAGGTGTATGCGCGCAAAACGTGGGCGAAAAACACCGAAAACTTTATCAATATTGCTGTCAATAATTAATTGTTCAGCTATTGCAGATATTATTCAAAATCTGGGGAAAATTGTATGTTCAAAAGATATATGTACATTCAAAAAAATCGATCCATATTGACAACATCGCTCCTTAGTTTGTCGATTGTCTAATTTAATGGATCTACATTCGTTTCTGGAGATTTTATTTTATTAATCAAAGTAAGCTATTTTATTTTATAATATAAGAAGAATTTTTAAAATTTTTTATTAATATAAGAAATAGGATTTTGGATTCGTGATATCTTTTTTTTTTATCAGTGCAGTACCGCAAATATCTATATTCATCTGTAGAAATTCTGAAGATAACAGAGACAAATGCAGATCTAATGGATCCCTACAGTAAACAGAGGGTCAACATCGTCGGAAATATTTGCTGGAAAAATTCGAGCTACCGACGAGTTTTCCGCAGAGTGCACGTTTCGCTCTGAATGTTCTCTTTTTCGCTATCTTTAATCTTGACATTTTTACACTTCTCATTGACGTTAGAGAACAAGCCCAGTTACGAGAGTCGCCGAAAGCAGCTTTTGAAAACGAACGACTCGACATGCACGGCTTGGCCAGCCTCTTTCTCTACTGCGAACAACGTAATCCATCGCATTGCAATTACCGGCTTCTGCCGCTTTATCGCATCCTTTACTGCATCCTCGACGTCGGGAATTTTAATTGTATTGTCCAAGCTGCAATCTGTTTTCTTTACAGTTGCGACATTGCGATGCCTTTGGCACGCTTGCGCGAACACTAATTCGCTAATTACAAACTTTTCTATATCTTCTGATAAGTCAGCTGATCCGACTAATCTAACTACGACTAATCCATCGCAGTCACATGCAACTCGTTTCCTTAATTTAACTCTGCGCAGATACTCGCTGCACGTTTTTTTATACCAATTGCTTTGATGATAGTCATGTTCACATATGGGCAACCTCCGGCCCTCCACTTCTTTTGATCCGGTCCTATCTATGTTTTAATTGTTTTAATTCATTTAATATTAATTTGTTTTATTTAATAATTTGGTCTCTGGCCTTTGAGACCTCGGAGACAGAATAATAATTTGACCCCCGAACTAGGAAAGGTTGCCCATGTCTGGTCACGTTGATTGATTGTACAATCCGATTAATGACTTGTAACATGCTTAATATGGCAATAGTTAGTTGCGAAAAAGAAGCAAACACAAAAGTCACAAAGTTACATTACAGTTTGTATGATATATATCATATCAATAATCTGGGTAATTAATTGTAAATTATCAATTATCTTTGTAGGTTGTATATTATTGCATTTCCGTTAAAAAAAAAAAAAAACAAAAGCGAAATATTTGTTTCTATCTTTCCAATTTTGTCACAATTAACATCAAATTCATTAGCATTAATTTCATGACTTATAATGACAAACTTTTCAATTAGTTTACTAATGATAATCATTAATATTGCATAATTAATTGCAATATTGTATTGACAATTGTGTTGTAATAACAATAGAAAACTTTTCTAACTGGATTATGATATTGAATCGCGTTCGCGTCGAAGCAAGAGTAGATTAAGTCCGTCGTTTATAGGATTTATTATATGATTTTAAATATAGGATACAAAATCACATTTAAAATCTTTTATATTAATGGATTTGGTCTATCTTTTTGCTTTGAAATTTTCGATTATGGTACTTACGATAAGGTACTTACGGACTACGATAAAATACTTGCTCCAATCAACAGATCACTTCGTTGTAACGTTAATTCACAAATCAATCTGGAAACGTGCATGGGGTATGCTTTGGTAGTGCGAGATATTAATTAGCGAAAAAGAAATAATGAGAAATGGATAGCTTTGATGTAGCTTGCTGTGCAGCTTGCCCCGAAAATTGGCAAACAATAGCTGTATCTACTTGTTTGTCTGTCTGTCTGTCTGTCTATCTATTTGTCTGTTTGATCTGTCTGTCTGCTTTGTGTGGCATGCCTCACTGTCAAGAATCGATCGTTAACAGTCTCTACTTATTGGTAAGTAATCTGCATTTTGCCTTTAACTGGTAGTTATGGCTTCCGTAATTTTAACACGACTATTAGAAATAACATCAAAGTCAGACGATTGATGTGATGAAGATTTCTTAGATTCCGATGAATCCTGAAACATGCCCATTCTTTTTGCTATCGAGAATTATTATTTGAAGAATAAAATTCTCCCGAATAGAGTAGATTACCGTTTGAAAATTATCTTTGATTTAAAAAAAGTTCTGTTTTACGCTCACTTTTTCAAGAACTTGAGGAAATCATTCTTTAATTAAATTTAAAGTTCTTTTTCCTAAAAATTTTGAAATTACATCGATACAAAAATCTCGTTCGAAATCTCAATCGAGAATTGCTCTCGGCGCATAAAATGTCCGTGTATTTTTAATGCGAATAGATTATAGCAAAAAGCAGGATTCTTCGAAAATTAACATTCAGTATGTCGTCGATTGTACGAGGATAAAATCCTTTAATGCGTTTGTTTGTATCTAGGCTCATTTCCATGGCATACGGTCAAATCGGTATGATTCAAGCCGCGGCCGGCTTCTTCGTCTATTTCGTCATCATGGCTGAGAATGGATTCCTACCTTTGTATCTGTTTGGCATTCGGAAGCAATGGGACTCTAAGGCTATCAATGATCTTACCGATAGTTACGGCCAGGAATGGGTAAATACGATAGATGCAGAATCGATCGAACATCGAGAAAAATTTAAATGAACGAAAATTGATAATTTTATTCTCTGCAAATCTCTTTTGTCAATAATCGATAAAAAAGTATCACATATTCTCTAGGTTCATATTTTCTAAATCCATTCTTAAAATTATTCATAATATAATATTTATAAACTTTTTTAAATTATTTATAGGAAAAACTAATTTATATAAATATGGATATAAATTCTGAATTTCTCGATCGAGTTGCATAAAGAAGTAATATATGGACTGATTATGCAAATTTGTTTTTCTTACAAACAGACTTATAGAGACCGTAAAACGTTGGAGTTCACCTGTCATACAGCTTTCTTCGTATCGATCGTAATTGTGCAATGGGCTGATCTGATTGTTTGCAAAACGCGCCGCAATTCGATTATTCATCAGGGAATGAGGAACTGGGCTCTGAATTTTGGCCTCGTGTTTGAAACCGCTCTCGCTGCGTTCCTAAGTTACACACCTGGTATGGATAAGGGTCTTCGTATGTTCCCACTGAAGTACGTATTTTTTGTCCATTTTTATTTCTTTTATTTAATGTGTAACGAGGCAAATTTATATCTGGTACTTTGGTTATATATTTACTCGAATATATCTATATAAAGATTGCAATGTAAATGTTATATTCATTGCATTAGAATTAATTAATCTAACTGGCAGTACATAATGCGATACTACATAAAAACATAGCAACATGTAATTCACGTATGTTGTAGATTCGTATGGTGGCTGCCAGCTCTACCATTCATGTTCGCTATTTTCATCTACGACGAAACAAGACGATTCTACCTCCGCCGAAATCCAGGCGGTTGGCTCGAGCAAGAAACTTATTACTAGACGCAAAAAGGATTAAATCATACGCATGCAGAGCGCGCGCAAGAAGATGAATGAATGAACGAATGAGCGAGAGAGAAAGAAAGAGAGAGAGAGAGAGAGAGAGAGAGAGGGGGATGAGAGAAACGTATACTCACACCCGAAAAAGATACACTTGAAAAAAAAGAAAAATAATTATCACTCATGTTGAACAGATATAACACATTTCACAAGGGATGTGCTACTGGGTCTGTCCGAGTCACGTGTCAAGAGAGCAACAAAAGAGATACAAGATTATTATACAGATACGGAGAAGACCCTCTAATGCTATAGGTATAGCGCGAAATACAAAGAGCACGCTCGTCATTCTGGCTTTGCTGCCAATTGCTTGCACGCGCGTATCAAATTTTGCAGTCTCAAAAATTGATCCGATGTTCGAGAGACCGTCGATGGAGGAGGAATATCGTCAAGAAAATTCTATCATTATGCAAACGATGCCGATCAGGAAACCGTGCTTTTCGTCCCGCGTCCGATTACAATGTGACTACGGAGTTTTCCGGTTGACAACTGGTGGAGCTGTTGTCAAATTTTAGAATATACTCTGCGAGCGTCGCTCGAAGATGAAACGAAAGAACGAGAGAATGAAATACAAAATCGTTGATGGCGCCGCAGCGCCGACTGATGCATGAGTGACAGGCCTAAAGAATCGTGAAACGCGAAAAGGAAGCCGAAATCGCAATGAAAACGGCAATGAAAACGGACATACTTGAAAGAGACGAAGCGTTTACGCGCGATAGAGAATCACGGAATCACGTGCGTCCTTATGTATGTCGAATGCGATTTACATTTGTGCGACTTCTTATAGTGGCGTATTATCGTAGACATCTTTGCGTTACTAAGAATCTTCATAAATAGCTTTCATCGTCGATCAATGTGCGTAAAATATCGATATACTAAGATCGGCACATACAATACGTCCTCCATTGAGAAAAATTTTATCTAAAGATGAGAAACGAGAGAATCAGAGACCGACATGAAAGAGCAAATAAAAAAAGTGCTCAATGTATCAGGAGAATTGTTAAAAAAATTCTTAGGAATTTCGCGTGACGCTGAAATACTTCGTACGAAAATTAATTGTTAATTGTAACGAAGCCTAATACGACAGATATCAGGCTATAGTCATACGTCATGATAAAATAACTAAAATAAAGGGAAGAGAGAAAAAGAGTTATATAATTAAATGAAATAAAAAAATAATAAAATATTAAATAAAATCGCATTCTCAGTATTTATTATTATTAATAACTACATACGTTCGGTTTCGAATCTTAATCCGAGATAGTTATCAGGACAAAAACGGAAAAAATCGCGTAGTTTCAGTAGTTACAATTTTTAGCGTGAGGTTAATATCACACTAACACACGCAACACACACGGGGAGGCAGAACGAAGGAAAGGTGCTGAAGTTGGTTATAATGGAAAAGGACAAGGTGGTTCATTTCGTTGAGCTTAAGCAGGAGGAAGAAACAGTGGGTAAAGATATATGGACAGGGAGTATATGTATAAAATAAATATCAACTGAATCACTATATATACCGATTGACGAAGACGGACTAATAAGCGATATGTTATTTAATTGCGCGGATAATAGAGCGATGAGAAGTCGCGGCCTGGTTGCTAGTAAACCGGAAAAAGAAGAAAAAAAGAATCCTCCGCATGCCATCCAAGAAAAAATAAATAAATTATAACGTTATCGATTAACGCTTATGCGTGGAGGAGTAATGTGAGAGAGAGAGAGAGAGAGAGAGAGAGAGAGAGAGAGAGAGAGAGAGAGAGAGAGAGAGCGAGCGAGCGAGCGAGCGAGCGATAGATAGATAATGTTTAATAAGGCAAGATGAGACGAATGTTGAACACTATCGATACTTTGTATTAACGATACACTATGCAGGATGTAGCAAAAAGAAGAGACAGGCCGCGGAAAAAATGAAAAAAGAAACGTTCTTACTTAGATAAAAGCTAAATGAAGAATATAAAAATTCCTTCTCTTAGTTTGTCATAGATTTAAAATGCCAGAGCGGGACAGCTCGCTATAAATCATTGACCCCCCCCTCCCCCCCAGAACGCGGAACGCCCTGTATAGCAGCGAATTCGTGATCTCTGTCAGCCAACCGGCGAGCGCGCTGTGTGTTTTACGTAAGGTATACGTACGCGTGTATGCGTTGTGCGTTGTGCATTGTGCGTGTAGTGTCGAAACACAACCGTGACTTAAAATGCCTGCCACGCAACTTTTTTTCGGGCCGGGACGATCCGAGACTTCTCATCGATACAATCTCACAACATACATAACATGTCCTCCCTGCTCGTCTCCCTAAGAGGTTTTCTCAATCGTTGCCCGCGTTTGCTCCGAACGTGATCGCGCTGATCGATGATAGCGAGAAGATTCACAAAAGAATATCAAAACGAACAGAATTTCTTTTAATGACAGATAATCGCTGAGCGAATAATCGTTCTTGATAAGATCGCGTCTACTCGTTTATCGTTAAAGGAATTGTGGAACGTGATTTGTTAAAGACACTCGTAGCGATCGGACGGCAGTCATTCTATTTTCTTTGCATATCAATAACACTTTTCGTTTGTGTGTCGTGAGAAGCGTGCATATATTTAAACAGCGACTGTATTGTTCTGCGAAGAGAATGGAACGATGGCGATTATATTGTTACAACGATACGTTATAATAATAACCGCAAGGAAATCGCGTTTTCGTCAAATAAGATTGTATGCGAACGCGGGTCGATGAGCGGAGACACGACACTCGCTCGGCGGCCCAGGCTCCAAACTACCCTAAGTGTTCAATAATCGAGGTGTTCTCGAGGTGTCCTGTATGCGCATAAACGCGAGACGTTTCTTCCTTCACCGGTTCCCTCCATTCGGTGCCGTCACCTCACGAGTCTCGCTACGAGTGGATAGGCGAATACGAATACGAAAGAAGACGACGCGCGTTCCTTCGACCTCTCGCGATTTTTCTCTGTTACACATGTGGGAGGTTGCGCGAACCGTGTCTCAGATCGTGATCAGCTGATCGATCAGCTGAAAGGTCTAAAAGATGTCTGAGAGATGTCTAAGGGGAATGTCACGTCATGGTATATGCGGGAGAATGACGAAGCGGCATTTCCTTTCTCGAATCGAGTCGGAGGATGCGAGAAGGAAGGGATAAACACGCAAGTCCGTATGTCGGGAACTGGAATTGGCGACGTTTCACAACTATCCATCGAAATTAATGATACACATCGCGAGAAGTCTATCGATTCGGACGTTTACGATTTAGCTACGGCGTTTCCAGATCGATCGACGTTGACTCCGATTAACTATCAATTCTCCTCTGTCTTTATATATGGAAATGTAATTTAAAAGAAAGCGACGCAGCGAATAGCCGAACCGGAATTCGGAATAGAGCTCGATTTACCTCTTATAGATCGATCGCTTGTCACAACGAAAATGCGGAGATTTTAAGATGTTTCGTGCGTGATTGTTATTTTCGGTGAATCATCGGTTTTCCAGTATGGATGTACGTGAGAAAGTATGGGGAGAGAGAGATGGGTGGAGAGAGAGAGAGAGAGAGAGAGAGAGAGAAAGAGGTGAGAAAATGAAACCTGAGGAGCATGTACCTGTGTATATGTATGCGAGAAGAGGAAGGGACGTGTGCGATGGATAACTTTGAAGCTACGGAGAGGATCCGCAGCGTTGTCGACAGGGTGTTCCGTGACCGGGGGGGCTGTAGGAGCCCAAAAAAGCTTTACCATCGTGCGCAGCCTCTTTACTTTAGGCTAATATAATTTAATTATTAATAATATATAATAGTAATATTAAATAAATTAATAATAATAATAATAATAATAATAATACATGTTATAATAAGATATTAGATGTAATTATTATATATGATTTAGTCTAGATCGTGTTGTTGAAGAAAAAAAAAGTACGTATAACAGCGAAGAAAAAGAGATTAAAGACAAAGTAAAAAAGATGCGATGATAGAGGTGAAAAGGAGAAAGAGGAGAAAGAAGAGGAAAGAAAAACAAGGGTTGAAAGCAGACACGCCAGACGGGGAACAAGTTTCTAAGACCACACGATTCTTTTGCGGTGGACTGAGCAGGACGACGCTTACATTTATTCATGCGCGTGCTTCAAGCTTATCCATGTGCAGATCGATGTTACGCTTATATTTGCGCGCGTAATTTGGAAAGAGGGTTCGAGGAGATTCCCCGTTAGATGTGACTATCGCATTCGTTTCTCTGTTCTCTTTCGCGTGTTTTTGGGAAAAAATAAAAACACGTCATGTTCCTTGTGCAATTCTTTGTTTCTCGAAGATGAAAACAGGATCTTTCGTGATTCTTTCCGCAAGATACATATATACACACACACTCGATCTACAAGAAACGCGATTCTTTCCTTTTTTTCACAATCCGAAAAAAACTTGAGAATTTTTAGCATACGTTAGCATTTCGTAGAAAAATTTCCGGTGGATTTTGACGCCGCGCTCCTGCACAGCCCGCCGCATATCGCGTCGGAATCATTGAACGATAAAGAAAAATCCTTAAAAAAAAAAAAAAGAAAATGGAAGAGAGGAAAGAGCGGATGACGTTTTATTAACATTGTACATATTTTAAATAATTGAAAACGACTAAGTAGCGCGCGCGAACCTCGGCGGTGACCTCGACCGAAAGGCGATCTCTCCTTAGAGAAGGGAACGTTTTTTTGTCACGAGCCTATCGTATTTTTCTTTTCTGTTTCTTTTCTTTTTTGCACATGAAACGTCGCGTATATGCCACAAACGTATATGCTCACACTCTTTATACATCGCGTGTAGAGAAACACCGGTTATACACAGAGACACAGAGACATACTTGGAAATGACACTTTATTATGCATATAGCAATTATCTATCTTCTAATTGATCATTCTCTTTTTAGCAATTAATTATTATTCGATAAATTTTGTTTTTACACACGCACGCACATGCGCGCGCGCACACAAACATCATATACACACGTGGATTACATCGCAAACTGATATAAATACAACCCAAGTGTCATTACTTTTGATGTTAAATAAAAAATACACAATTAATAGAATGGTCTCCCATTTTCTTTATCTTTCCTCTTCGATCGACAATCTTGAAATAATTAAGAATACCATTTTTTTGCAATTATTGTAAGAATAATCACGCGCGGAGTTTACAATTATTATTATTATCATTACTTTACGTTATGTAGTTTTATTATTATTGTTTATGGAGATATTCAAATAAATAGAAACAAAATGATACTAATGAATCGTTCCAATTTGTAGGCAGAAATATTCTCAAGAAAGTATCTGCGACTTGTAAATTTGTAAAAAGTATATAAATTATACTATAATGTTTAAATCCCACTTCTCGATGTGTTTTTGCAAAATGTTTATTTACAATCCTATATTTTGCATAAATCTTACTTGTTATAAGTTTGTCAAAAAAATGTGTGATTAATAATTTTTTATCACGAGTTCAAAACGTAAATGCACATTTATATATCGTGATATTTTTATGTTATTTATTATATATGTTAATTTTATTAATAGTCCCAAGAAAATATTTGTGACTAAATAATATTGATACGATGCCTACTTTAACGATCGAACGAAAATGTAAGATAAACTCGATGAACTTAAATGAGATCCAAAAGGTTATAAATTTAATTGATTTTTTTCTATTATTCGTCAATTAGAGCCATGGCACACAAAAAACTAAGATATAAGCAATAAGTAAATCAATAGTTTGGATTTGCTACCGCTAATGTTTCGCCAGAGAGAAAGCTGAGAGCGGCCATCCCGGTCTTTTTCGTGGGACCAGAGAGAAGCCTGAGAGCGGCCATGGCCACGATTTAGCTGTTACCTTATTTCGAAGCGCCTCTATGTCTGTAAAACGTGGACATTGAACTACATAGCTAATGTAGTGTATAACACGGAAGAGAATCACAAAATCGTGAATCCACGTTTTATAGACATAGAAGCGTTCCAAAATAAGGTAACAGTTAAATCGCGGCCATGGCCGCTCTCTGACAAAATACGATATGTATCAAATGTGTCAAATGGAAAGCACCAGATATTGTCAGATATTAAAATCTTTTTGATTAGGTCGCTAAATTTAATTTTAACGATTCACATATATTCATTTATTTATGTTACATCTGCCTCTGTCAACAAACACATTTAAAGTATGCCTGATATACTCAACTTGATACTCGTACAATAGATGGCACTGTAACCACGTTGATCCTTGTTTGAAACGTTAACGTACACCGGAGGCGTATATCAGTGGAGGTTGTGGGATATTTAATGATTATAATTCTTTGAGTTTCTTACGTTAAAAGATAAATATGGCTCCGGCGGTTAAAGATAATATGAAAGACATATTTCACAAAGTGCAGTTCAATAAAACCGACCATCCGCGATACATGAAGAAGCTCACAAAGTTGTACGAGAGAGTGAGTTTTTCTGTTCCGAAACATTTTAATTTTGCATTTTTTTTTCGGTCTCAAGTTCTCTGAAATTTACAATGATGTAATACGATTCAAAATTCATTTGATTAATTATAATGACTTAATATAACATTTGTTTTGTATGTACATATATTTGCTTTATTGAAACAAATGATATTTTATGATCTATTATTTTTTCAGACTGATTTAGATATATTTTGGAAACATTTTGTCTGGTGTCTAAAGGTGCCTCTTTCAACATCACAACAACACCCATATATTGTAAACACATTAGAGTTCTGTGCTAAATTCTGTATGAGTTTTTATCCATCTTTGGAGAGCGAAACCACAGAACCAATCTCACCATTTCTCAGCAGGTTATTCGAGTTTCTTTTATCGAGTCACAATGCTAAGGATAAAGGAGTAAGGTTTCGCATATGTCATTTTTTAAACATGCTCTTAAATTCTATGGGTGATAACGCTTTCATCGACGACAGTCTATGTGATCAAATTACAGTCGGTATGATGGATCGATTGTTGGATAAGTCACCTAAAGTCAGAGCACAGGCTGTTTATGCCTTGTACAGATTGCAGGATCCATCTGATGAACAATGTCCTGTAATAAAAATGTATCTCTTTCATGTTTCTAAAGATCCAAATGTTGAAGTTCGTAAAGCGGTTCTTGCTACTATGGGCAAAAATCAGAGAACCTTACAGGCTGCACTTGTAAGAACACGAGATATTGATGATTCTGTGCGTAAGAAAGCATATGAATTTATCAGTAAAATCACAGTCCGTTCCTTGACTATTGAACAAAGAGAACGTTTATTGAAGGATGGTCTTAAAGATAGGTCCGAGAGTGTTAGAACATGCGTAAATAATGTTTTATTGCCAGCATGGCTAAGATATTTCAAAGGAGAGTATGTGAATCTTATTCATGCACTGGATGCAGGGATAGGAACAGAGACTGCAACTTTAGCTTTACAGGTATTATTCAAGTAAGTGTATTCGAGTCTCAGAAAAATAACAAATATTGATAAAAAATGATATATTATTTATATCTTATTAAATGTTGCTTTTATACAGAAACGCTGATTTAAATATTTTATTGGGGCAAGTGCCAATAGATAAAGATACAAGATTGATTCCATTAACCAACTTAACAAATGAAAATGTTTTGTATTGGAAATGTATAATACAACATCTCCATCGCCTTTCCTGTACAGAAGAGTTAGAATTAATGATTCCAGAGTTATCAGAATTTTGTAAATATGTATGCAATTTTATTGCTCTCATGTCTTCTCAATCATATGAGACATGGGAAGAAGAGAGTCACAAGTTCATTCTACTACAACTTTTTGAAATATCTACAATGTACGATCTCTCAGACGAAGTAGGCAGGAAAAATCTGCATGAAGTGATAATAGACACTTTAATGAGCGATTGTTGCTCCACTAAAATAATTGAGTGTCTAGTGAACCACTTAGCAAAAGTGATACCAGAGGCCAGCAATATGCTGAATGCTGTTGCTACTGTTATTAGCGAGACTAGGCTACCGTTGAAAGAAAATGTAGTAACTCAACAAATCACTGCGGAGCAACAGCATGAGAACAATATGCAAGTGAGTATTTAAAATCCAGTACTGTTAAAAATTGATACATCTGTAAATTCTTTTACTTTTCTGTCAATTTGATTTTAGAAAGCTAGATTAAAGGTCGACATGTTAGAACTTGAAGAGGAATTATATCAAGCAATCAAGGAACAGAATTTTCTACAAGCTGATAGTCTTAAAGAAAAGATTAATGTCTTGAAAGAGGAGATAAGTCGTCTATCTAAAATACCTGAAACTATAATAACTGAAGATAATGTGCGAGAGGAGAAAAATGATACTGCAACTATGGTGAAATGCCTTGATATTTTATATGTTGCAATGCAATCTATTCGTGTATTAACACCTACGCTCAGAAGTTTGATGTGTTTTGTTTTAAACAGTCTTGATGTAAGTACATATAGATTCTATAGTTCGTGCGCTGTGTGTGTAAAAAATTTGCATTGTATCTATCTTTCTATTGTCACTTTTATTAAGTTTAATTTATCATTTTTTAGCATCCTCACGATAGTGTACATATATTAGCGTTAAAGACGTTAGGTGTTTATTGCATCTTGGACAAAGAATTGGCTAAGAAACACATAATGATATTCTTTTACCAATTTTCTCTTGAGCAAGAAAATCAAGAAATATGGGTAATCTCTTTAAAGGGGATATTTGATCTCTTACTTATGTATGGTTTGGAATATTTTGATATATTGCAATCCCCGGAAGAGAATTCCGTACAAGATAGATTTGAAAAGACTCGCTCGCTTTATACACATGAGGATAGTAACACTTCTATAAATAAACAGACTGAAATAGAGGAAGAAGGTAGACCTTGCAATTTCATTAAAATCTTAACAGGATTGCTAACCAATGCGGTAAATAACAATATCTTTGAATCGAACAAAATGTGCAGTAATTATCTGCAGTAATTATATCTGAAAATTTTTTTATAGAATCAAGATTTGCGTACTACAGCAGCGGAAGGGCTCTGCAAATTATTGCTCAATCAACGAATTAATAGCAGTAGTCTAATATCGCGCCTAATAATTATGTGCTATAATCCAGTCAACGCTGATGATATTTATCTCCGTCAATGCTTAAGCGCTTTTTTTGACTGTTTTGTAACGTGTGTACCTGATGCACAAGAAATGCTCGAAGGCGCATACTTTCCGACATTGCAAGTTCTTTGTAACGCACCGGACATTAGTCCTTTACGGGAGATTAATGCGTATCACATATCTAGCTTTATACTGAGTTTAACTAGACGAAGATGTCAGAAGACTAGTGGACAAACATTTTATACACATAATAATCTTGCCTTTGCTATATTGGCTGAGATCTTAAATCCACAGAGCAAAATAGATCAAGAAATTCTTATTAGATCTTTGACAAATTTATGCATTCAAATCGAAGATGATTTATCAAAACAAAATCTGCAAAAAGCCATCAAGAATGTTACGAAAATGGTAATGTCAATTTTCTTCATATTTCTATCAAATCTTTCATATAAATATATAGTTCATACATAATTGAGTTATCAATCATAGAATTATTTATGATTTAAATTTATTCTGCAATGACAAGTATACATGTATTAATTGCAATTTAACATCTGGCAGGTGATGAATTATGATAAACGATTGCTTAAATATATTCAACAATTTAAACAAAAATTAGAAATGTCTTCCGAAAGAACAGAAGTTGATATGGAGGACAAAAGTGAAAGCGAAGAGTAAATACATATAATAGGCATAAATATATATAGGCACGACTTGTAAACATAAATTTTTAACTTTCATATAAATTTTTAACTAACAATATACACATATTTATTATTTCCTGATTCTCGAAAATATTAAAAATATTAAAAAGAAACAAGAAATTGACATTGGCTGCATTGGACAGAAAAAGCAGCTTAGTGATTCTTGACTACGATTAGTCTCTCAGATCCATCGAAGAGTCGAAGGAAAGAACCAATCATATTAAAGAAGCGAGCGCTCACTGAGCTGCTTTGGACCAGTCTTACCATTTCCAATTAGCTTGGTTGATCGATTATGAAATTTTTATGAACTTAACCAGTCGTATTTGTCATGACCAGAATGGATCAATCACAGTTGACACTTAATCAGCCGATGAAGCTAACTGACTATGCTGAGACCGACTTATAATAATATTGAAACGCTCATCGGACGCTGATGTCGTGAAATGACAAAGGCGGTCAGGTGAGATCGATCTTATATTTCAGTGGGTATCTTACTGCTCCGTCTATATTTTATACGCTCATGATATATATTGGCTGTGTTCCAAAATTGACTGGTAGTACTGAAAATCTATAGCGTAACGTAACGTAAACTATAGATTTTCAGCACTAACAGTGAATTTTGGAACACAGCCATAATCGATGTACCGATCCGGAAACAACAAATCCTTTACAAACAGCGAAAATCGTTACTTCATTTCCACGTGTACCATAGATGACAGAAGTTATCTAAACCACAGATGACTCAATGGGCAGGCGGTCTTACTACATACATACATCTATTATATTGGCCTGTAAATTGTAACGTAATCTCTATTCTAACGTTGCAATCATAATTTTGTTTAGAAATGAAAAGAAGAAACGAAGCTTGGAACTGAAATATTTGAATTTATAAATTTGTTTTACCCTATTGTTAATTAAATTCCGACACTCCATCGATTTCTAATTTACATTTTTATGAATCGAAATCCCGAACTTAAAATATTCAGAATGTTTGGAATTGCGTTTGTCGGAATTATTTTTTCTTAAAATTTTATTACTTCCTTTATATTCGATTATATTCTCCTGATATCTTTCAATTTTCGAGATTCTCAATTTGAAATCTTGAATTCTTGAAAAACAAAACTCTTAGAAATTAAGAAAATTTTTGGAATTTTAGAATTTTAGAAAATTTTAAAAAATTTTGGGAAATTTTTTGATGGTGGAACGTCTTTGTTTACGTTTTCCTGACACTTTATCATTTTATTCTTTTTCGCTAATTTAATGAATAAAAAATGTAGAGGGGGATACATAGGGATATTTATAAGATAAATGTTTCGTGTATTATTAATGCATATTTTATTATAATTTAAAAAATTATAAAATGTGTAATTTTAATATGTGCATAGAGATACATACATAAGTAAATCTTCTATCTATTAATATATAACATTTGAATAAAATTTCGGACAAATAGATATTACATTTTGTGTATATTAAATAATGGATATTTTGCGTGCGCGCGATTTAGCAAATAATTTTTAACTCGTCTTTCTGTTTATATGTATGATGTATATATATTATTATACCTAAACTGGATTAACAACCGAAATTACATATGTTTAAGCGATTCAATTCAAGATCCTCAAAGACATTAAAACAACGATCCTTGAAGACATATTAAAACAACGTCTCAAAGACGTCTTGAATCGGGTTGTAAGATATATATTTTCGTGTAAATGTTAATTTCTTTCTAATATATGCATAAAACGTCTTTGAAATTTCAAGATGACTCTAAGATGTCATAATATCTTTTGAGAACCATCTGATATAAATAATTCTTGATAATTTCATATTAATTTCTCTCAAAATGAAGCATTAATAATTCTTTAGAACTTCTCGAACAATTACAATAATTAGTCTTTTTCATTACTGAATATCGAAAGTGTTTGAAGATAAACGCGATTTCTTTTATTCCGCATTGCGCAAGATTATGAAATCCCTAATTTTACGTAATGCATCACGCCAATATGTGTCATTATATCGAGGCACGATACGATTCTCGTCCAAACGCTCGTAAAAGTGTCCGCGCAGCGATGCTGCGTAAAAATGGTCCGCTTGTAGTGACTCTCCCTGTCGGCATGAGCACCAAGGCCGTTCAGATAATCCAGTAAACGTCGTTAATTCCTAATTGCATCGATCTTCGGCTTTAGAACCGTTTCCTCGCGTAAACGATGACCTCGACGAATTTGCAAGTTTATTCGTACGAGCGTTTCCCCGTTTCCGAAACTATTATTATTTTCGAAACAGCATCGATGTTACGAGTCGCACATCACGGACGTAAAAATAGAGACGAAAGATCGCTTATTCTTTTCGCAGAATCAAATATCTGAAATGAGCGAGTGCTCTTGAGGTTCGTCAATTACGCATAAGATAAAGAATCGAAAGAAATCAACACCTCGTCAGTCCATAAAATAAAATTTTTTATTTTCTATCTGGATGAGGAATTGTTTTTGTTTTATTCGGTAATTTGGACAAAATGATATTGAGAGAAATCGATGCTTATTTATTCGTGGACTTGTATTCGTAATCTCCAAAATCAAGTCAATCTTCCTCCAATTTTTATTTATCGCATATTTTATGAAAGGAGGTGCTGCCTCCAGTTTTTATTAATTAAGATTTCTATTTCTGAAACAATTTATGTCATTAGCGCTATTTACTCGCCGCAAGAGGTCTTTGATGAAGATGAGTAATGCGTGGCGAGAGAGACGCGTATGTGATTCATGGAAACATCGCGGACGTATTACAACAACAAAGCAAATATATAGTGTAATTTTAAATTTTGAGGAAGAAAATTTTTGCGAAAAAATTGTAGGAGAGAGAATTTCTACAAAACTTATAATATTATTTTAGGAACGTATTTCAAAGAAGATTTCAATTTATTTAAATGCAATACAATGTAATCCAATTTAATTTATTGCATTGTTTTCGATACTATTATAATACTAAAACGATTTTCGTTTGTGAGGTCTCTTCAAAAACATCACAGCTAAAAATTAATTTGTGTAATTAACTTTATATTTTATAATAATCACATCGAAATTTTTTAATTTTAAAGTCGAAATAATTGGAAAGACCCCGAAGCATTTGTACGCACCTGGCGACATTTTATTACTCGACGTCAGAGCGCAGCAGTGTTATTAAGTACGTATGTACAAAAACATAATGAGTCGTCTATAATGGGAGTAGTAAGTCTTACGTCATAGGAAACGCCATTGACCAATTAACTGATTATTCTTCTCATATTTAACTGTGATTGATCAATTTCTCACGGCTCATTACTCTCATTGTAGACGATCCATAAGGCAGGAAGATGTAAGCGGTAAGCGAATTGGCCAATCGCAGTAGAGAACGTAACGCAATTTTCAATTGTGATTGCCGATTCGCTTACCGCTTACGTCTTCCTGTCTTACACATTTTTGTATGTGCCATGGACTTAGGCGGGCCGCTTTTTTCGCGTACGCATAATGGTAAAGTAGCAAATATAATGACGCAAAGGAAATGGACGCGAAAGTCTTGGCGAGCTCAGCAGTATATAAGGACATTGAGATAATTAAGGTAAGTTGCTATTATTAATTATCTTAATAATGGATCTAAACAGAAAAGCAGCAACGTATGAAACGTAAATATATATGTAAAACATATAAAATATATAAAAATGTTTAAAAAGTTTGTATGGGCGACCAATGAACCTCATTTTATTACTAACGGACACTTTAGTGATACCGCATTTGACGCGCATGCGTGAGAGAACCGGCCCATCTAACAACATTGGAACACAGTGCGGTCGAACAGCACGCAACATGGCGGGTGTGTTGTTCGAAGATATTTTCAACGTGAAGGACATCGATCCGGAGGGCAAGAAATTTGATAGAGGTGAGTCCATATCAGAGTTTATATTTCGACGCGTTCGCGTTTCGACTTGTCGTAGCAATGCGCGCGCCATTTTCATCGCTAGAACGATAGCGTCTCACGAGCTGCTCGACCTTGCCGATAGCGCCGGCACGACGAGCACGTGGTATACCTCTTTTTATACCTTCTTTTGTTATTGGCACCTACCAACGAAAGTCAATACGGCCAGAGTCTTGTAGTCAATATGGAGAGCAATATGGCTATTCCAGAGTTTTGAATTTTTATCGATTGTGCGTATACACACACACACACACACGCGCGCGCGCGCGCGCGCGCACGCGGGCGCACACACACACACACACACACACACACATATATGAGGCTAATACTATTTCTCAATCTTGTTCCAAATGCCAAAGGGATAATACAAATCTTAGAAAAAAGTTAAATTCAAACTCTTCTTTTTAATCAATATCAGACTTTTAAATTTCCACCTCTTAACAAGGCATATGTGAAGTCAGAGTTTAGATCGAACCCGGAACCCGTCGACTACGAATCAATCACGCAACATTGAAGTCACGCGTCTCACTCTCCTCCCCCCCATGTACTACCCCATGTTCGTTTTGAACGCTCACGCGCTGTAAACTTCCTTTATTGCTCATTACTTGCGGAAGCAGGACAGAGTAACGCTGTAACCGTGTAACAGCTGAGCGCTCTCGATCTCATGAAATCTCCAAAATGAATTTTATCTATTCCATTCGTTGTTACGATAAAAGGATTCTCGCGCGCGATACTGATCCCGCTCGTCGATCGGCACGATTGAAGCTGTGTTCGGAGAACGCGCTACCAGCACTGTTACGTTATTCTAATCTTGTTTTATGTCTAATGGTGCGGCCAGACTATGCGCGATTCGTGATTCGTAACAGTCCAAAACTCGCAATTTTCTATTCATATAAGATTTGCAAACAATGCAAATGGACATATTTGAATTTGTACTCGTCGTTTAATATTCGTTTAATATTCAATTTGCTAGCAGAGCGGTTTTTTTGACGAAATCAAAGGACGCGAATCACCACGAATCGCGTATAGTCTGGCCGCATCATAATGAATGATAAAGATAGAATGACACAATAGCGCTGATAGCGCGCTCCCCGAACGCAGCTTGAATCGGCGTGTTCGTGGCGGGTTATTCGAATGCAGACAATAGCGGTTAAATAAGCGATGAAATTTATAAGCAAAGATCGGAATTTTATTCTATCTCTTTTTCTTTTGCTCTCTCTCTCTCTCTCTCTCTCTCTCTCTTTCTCTCTCTTTCTCTGAAATATAAAATATAGACTCGGAATTTGTTTCGTCAAATTTATGTTCTTTGTGATTGTAAACAGAATTTTCTTGAAAACTCGTAATTCCAGAAAGAGATTTCGATCTTGATTTACCATATATTAAAATAATTCTCGTTTCGAAAATTTCAGTTTTAATTAAAAAAACGATATTAACGAGTTATTGTTTTTTTTTTGTGTTTTAAAATCTGTGCACCCGTTTTTTTCCTTCCTCCTGGAAAATATAATTTTTTAATTCGCATTTGCGTACGATAGGTATCTCTCTATATATCTCTGATAGGTATTCGTGTCGAAGGATCTCGCGGCCCTGATAATCGCGGCCTTTCCGCTCTACGTTTTTGCCGCTAGCTCGTGGACCACGAGAGAACGGAATTTGCGAAGCGACGTAGATCGGAGGAGGCGACCATGACCGAATTCTCTGCCGGAATATATCTTCGCTGTATATACCGTGCCCTATTAACTTGTATCGCACAAAACTCATCTTATATATATTAAACGATTCTTTTGCTAACGGACTTACAATTAGAACGATATTTGGCAGAATGCTTCGTTGACAGAAAACCATCTAGTTTAGTCTGATTGCGATTAGAATTTATACTCGTTATATTAATTGCTTTGAGATGAGGATATTTTAATCCTTGTATAATTTGACAAAATAATTTGATATTTTGCACGATTGACATACTGCAGTTACATAATTTTTGTCGATGCGTTTTTACTCTTACTACATTTGTTATTTTTTTTTTCCAAATGTACAATTCTACAAATAGTTTCGAAAAAATAATAGCACATTTTGATCACTTTGCTTTTATTGATATGGTCATTAATCGCAACTTATAACATAAAAATGATAAGAATATATCATAGAGTTTCAACGATAAAGTAGGAACGTATTTTTATTTTCTATTCTTATATTCAATGTATATTATAGACTACAATACAAAATCAGATTGCTATCTCCGATTTAGATGACCCAGAAGTCAGGTCCATTCGTGTAGTCTAAGTTACTCTTCCCATCATTCTTTTTATCTTTCTCTCTCTCTCTCTCTCTCTCTCTCTCTCTCTCTCTTTCTCTCCACGTCATCTTTCGATAAAACATGCTATTATCACATATGACGTATATCGACCAACGAGCGCTTCTCTCCGTGTGCGATTGTGAATTTCAAGTCGATAATTGGGTAGTGCCCATCGCTGGCTGACGAGCGAACGTCGCAAAACGAGAATGTCGTGAGAAAGGGGGAGAGGGGCAGGAGAGCGGGACGTTTCGCCTCCCTCTTTTCCTCCCTCCCTGCCTCTTTTGTGAGGGATGGAACCGGGTACTCGCTTACGACCGGTCGATGCAGCGAGGATGCCCGCAGCAGCAGCAGCAGCAGCGCCGAGCAACACGGTATTCACGTAATATGACTGCGTTGCTGGGCTGAGGAGGGAGGGAGGGGGAGAGAGAGAGAGAGAGAAAGGAAGCAGCGAGGATGGTATTGCGCGGAGAGCTAAGCCGGGACGCGTGAGTCGTGCTAGTGGGGGTTGACACGGTCAAGGTCAGCCTCGATTCTAAGGTCGCGGGAGGGATGTCATCTCAGAAGGGAGTGTCTGAATAATACTCCGTCTCTTTTCTCGCTCGCTCTCTCCTTTTCGTCGTTATTTCTTTCTCGTTTTTGTGCGTTTTCGGCTTCGCTTTCGGATCAAGTCGTAAAGCGAGGACGAATGTTCTCCGTTTTCTCCTCTTTTGGTTTCGTTTCCTTTTTTCCCCTTTTACGCTTGTCAGCTTGGACTCGTCCATCCGCCGACTGATGGAAGAATCGTCTTTATTTCTTCATCTTGTGAGCTTTCCTCGCTTGGTCGATGCAAGGATGCGCGCGAAATTCTGTTTTGCGACTATAGAAACACAGAATGTTCTTCACACACAACACGTTACGAATTAAAATATAAAGTAAAATAAAAAGGTAAATCTACGATCTAAAATGTCACTTCGCGTCTTTAAAGAATATTGTTTTAACATAAGTAAGTCACTAACATTATATAAAAACAATCAAGTAAAAAAGTCTTGCGTTTTGTTTAATTGTCATTGCTGCAATCGATTATTGAAGCTTTTTTTTCAAGAAGTAATAGTATAATCCAATTATTGTTCTCTTTTCGCTTTAAATATTTTAAATTTATAATAATTTTGTGAACAGAGGTTGAAGAATTTCATTCATAATCTGCATCTTGAGATCGTAATAAATTTCATCATATGTCGCACTTGGGAGATGCAGACTACAAACTGGTTTTCAAATTATGTCTTGGAGAGAAATCGTGGATAGTCAAGTGCAATTAAATTAAATCCTGACTATACCGCACGCATATCTTTTGTCTATCTTATTCGCTCGAAATCTATTAGTCATATTAGAGATTTCTACATACTTCTTTATCGATTGGACGATCATATGAGGACGGATGGACGATTGTCTCGGTGTCTGTTACAGACATCGAAACAAGATTAGATAGTTGTTAATCACGATAGTAACATTAAAAATATAAAATAGGCTATTTTGCAGAAAATTATGAATTATATATAAAGCAGTTATAAATTAAGACAAATATAATTAAATATAATTAAATATAATGAAAAATATAATTAAGAAGAATTTTGGGACACCCATGGGCTCACCACTGTCTCCGATCACATCTGATCTAGTTATGCAAGACTTGAAAGAGAGGACCCTTGAGATATTGAATCTTCAGATATCTTTTTATGTCAGATATGTTGACGACATCGCCATGGGGATTCCTCCATCCTCAGTCAACGACATACTAAGAGTATTTAATAATTTTCATCTAAGATTACCATTTACTGTGGAAATAGGAGGAAATCAGTTGAATTTTCTGGATGTCACCATCATAAAAACTAACAACTTGAATTTAATTGATACCACAAACCAACCTTTTCTGGTAGATATCTGAGTTTTTTGTCTCAACACCCTCTCTCTCAAAAAAGAGGCACCATGGCATTATAGGGATGGTCGACAGAGTGATTCTCCTTTCACATTCAAGATGACCACTTTGAGAATTTAAAGTTAGTCATTGAAGCTTTCTGCTTAGCAATAATTACCCACATTCAGTTCCCACATCAGTTCATTTTTAACATCAATTCACGGTTAAAGTTTCTCCTATCAAAACCAATTCACCACAAAACCAATAATAATAAAGAAAAGAATAGCTGGTTTACTATACTATTTATACAATCAATTTCAAATAAATTCAAACATGTTATTGCTGGCAAAAAGGAGCCGAAATGTGATATCAATACAAGAAATCAACGAATACACCATCTTAATCAACTGAATACAAGTTTGGTTTCAATTAATACAAACTATCACCCACATCCGCGTTGACTCCCATTAGCTCTTTTTTATGCTGATTTTGTTAAATATAATTAAATTATTATTCTGTTGAATGCAAATGGTAAATACTATAAATTATAACATAAATTGATCTTTGTGAATTAAATCATCTTTTCTATTTCAATTGTTGAGATATTGTAGCTGAAATAATTTACTCAGGAAACTCAAGCAAATCGCCGATGGGCGATAATAATTTCCTCGTTCTCTCCAAGAAACGTGTGTTCTCTCGATGTATGTTCTCTGATGTTATTTTTAGATCCAGAAATTCATCATGTGCACGTACAATACGCGCAACTAAATTCTACGAACGACACAAAGATCACAGTTTTGATTTGGAAAATTTTTTGAAAATTTTAAAATCTGCCGATTCATTTTTTAGTGTACTTTAATAAAGTTTCTCACGTATTATATTGCAGGATTAAAATTATACAACTTATGAACGAGTACAGATGTTCTAAGATGTTCGACCGTTATATATTGTATACCTTTCTTTTACAAATTATATTTACATTTGCCGGTAATGCAATTGCATAATAATAACTAGAATTGCCACATCCGCGAGCAAATATTAATCTTTTTTAGTATATCGGCCGTTGAAACATATAGGTAATGATTAACTCTTACAATACTTGCGAAAAACGGCATTTTATCCGTACAAACGGAGGCATTTCGAATCTGGCATATTACTTCATCTATTTAAAATGATTCAAAAAATCTATAAAAATTCATGAATATTCTTTCAAGTTGTGTAGAACAAATATTTGTACTTTATTTCAGAAAAAGATAAAATATAAGGAATGGGGGATCTTTCAACGTTACGAGAAATTTTCATGGATAGAAATCGATCAGACTCGAAATATCCCCGTTTGTACACAACGGATTAAGTTGACGTTATTTCGACACGGACATCATTAGGAAGCATTTCATACTATAATGGCGCATAATAGCTAAAGGGTTTATGCTGGAAATGACAAGTTTTGAATAGATCGAAACGAGATATCGAAGACATCGAAGCTTCTCAACACAAACATGAATAAAATAGGCGCATCTTGAAATTTATTTCGAACATGATCCAAATCGCGACGTGTCGCATCGGAATGACAATTTGAACGCGCGTTAATAGTTTCTTTAACGAATCCAATTAAATGTAAGTGCCGCTAAATAATTACTGATTGAATCTCCATCATACCATGGTTGATTACTATGATTAATCGTAACACATAAAATACATAAGAGAATTATCTCCGTAGAATCAGTGCACATTTAATGAAGCTTTATTTTCAATATTATTTTCGCGTGATTACAACTTCGATTATCTCTTTCTTATAGAATGAATAGAATAGTTTTGTTACCTTCAGCTTTTAGTATACATATGATTATAAATAATGGTAATAATATATACAGCAAGAAGGGGATTGTCTCTTTCTTATAAATTCCACAATAAAAACACCCTGACTGGCTATCGATGTAGCAAGATTACTTCACTTTGTGTTTTTGCTTTTGCTGTAAAAAATCAAATCAAATACTAATAAAACATTTTTCAGAAAAAAGATTGACTTCAAATTTTAATGAACAATAACACATATAAAATATGCACTATCTATTTCTTGACCGTTTCAATACATATTTTTAACTCGTGCATTATTTAGATAAATATTAAGGAACTTAGTAATTTTTTCTTGTTTTTTTCTCTCGTTTCTTTGCAGTTTAAATATCGAACAGAAGAATCGAGTGGATTTTTCATTTTCATTCGGCTCGTTCCTTCATTCCTGGCTTCTTTTCTCCTTGTTTTTTTCTCCCAGCGACGATGTGGGTCATGGAAAAACAAGGAAAGGGAATAATATATGCACCGAAAATGAGGGTTCTATTCCTCCTCGTTTGTTCGACGATTAGCTCGTTTGTCGATTGTCAGATTAAACGGATATAGTAGGATAGTGCTTCGCATTGTTCGACGTGTGTCCGACTGTATGTCTCGAGAAAATTCTTCTATTTTCCCTTATCTGTCTACACCTGAGACATTGTTACGCAATCAAAATCGTTCGATATCTTTTTTTCATATATTCAACCGAATATACATGTTTCTCAAACTTCTGACAGAAAAAATATACAAGTAATGTTTAAATTTAACCCTTACAATACCATATGAAAAACGGCACTTTATTCGTACAAACGAAGGCATTTCGAATCTAACCATACTAACCATTGTTTCATCTATTTAAAGTGATTAAAAAAATCTATAAAAATTCATGAATATACTTTCAAGTTTGTAGAATAAATGTTTGTAYTTTATTTWWAWAAWARRAWAAGATAMAAKA
>JANQDE010000009.1:3586418-3606963 GCA_037157785.1 Cephalotes varians
AGGAYCTTTCAAAGTTACGAGAAATTTTCATGGATAGAAATCGATCGAACTCGAAATATCCTCGTTTGTACGGAACAGATTAACATCAACTTTTTCTTAACGAGTAATAAACTTCAAAAATGAAATCTTTGATATCAATCCTACCAATAAAAGTTAAATTTCTGTTCAAGTTATCTTCAAATTGAGCAAGTATAATTATTTTTATTAATTCGTGAAAAAAAAAACATTTCGTTTTTATTGAGAAACATTAATATCTCGACATTTTCATTAAATGAAACATAGGAGTTTTGAAGTTTTCCATCGTTAAAGGTTAATTTAAATAGAGACGAGAACTTGGCACATTAGCCGTATGATGGTATACAGCAAGCAAACAACGATTAACATGAGCTGTATCGTCTAGTTAGGTTCACGCTACATGTTTTATTAATCCAGACGCTTATGCTTTTATGTAACTTTGCGCGCGCGATCGGCTTAACGAGATCGGATTCGATGGCGAGTCGAATCGATGCCGTTATCGAAGTAACGGCATGAAACGAAGGCGGTAACCTATGGAGATTGGCCGAACATTTATGTATGATAAAACGTAACGCGCCGCGGCTAAGATCGCGGGATCGTTATTATGCCAAGGGACTGCGCTATTATATTAAAAATTCTGAATAAATTCGCTACGTCAACTACGATTTTTTTTATCGTCAGCCGATTTGTGAACACGGATAAAATTTTATTTATTTTATTAGCGATCGCGGACAACACGACTCGATAGATATCGCTTTAAGTTGTCGCCTTCGTTTCAGAGATAATTTTTGCAAATTAGATTCGCGTGACCATAATGAACGTTTTTCGAGCAAACAATCGTGTGGCTGCGAATGAAAAAATTATTGAGATTGTGCTTATAGCTCATAGCTCGAGATCATATACTCAGAATCCAGAAGGCCCTGTCGCATCGGGATAAATGATAGATTCGCGGCAGGATTTCCATAGCATCACCGCGATCGCATCAGGTAAAATATATTTGACCAATTTTTATCACTGTAGCCTTCAACAGCAGCAGCAGTAGCGGCAATAGCAATAGCAATAGCAATCATCGGCAGTAGCGGTGATAGTGGCGGCGATGCCGGTGCCGGCGTAAAGTGAGCGGCGGATGTGCACGAGAGTAGGTAAATGCGCGAGATTGCGATTGGCCGCGACGTCATCGTTCATCCAATCAGCGTGCGCGGCTGCGAGCTTCACGCGCGTGGAGCCGGTACCGCGGTCGAGGCCGATTTGGCCAGTGTCGAGGTAATGTGCGAATCGGTGAAAAAAACTGACCGATAGATTTCTATGTACGTGCGGAACGTGGCGCGCACGCAAATTGAGAATACGCGTCGCGGCTTCCATCGGATGGAAGAAATGCGACACGTGGCTGTTTCGTAACGATGACGAGAGTGGACATGGAATATTCGGCGAATGAACGTGGTAAACGAGACAAGGAGGTGAAGTTTGCGATAGCGAGTAAGCGAGGGGGGGGGGGAAGGGAGGGAGAGAGAGATGGAGGCTGATCGCAGTAAGGACGGTAGAGGGGAAGAGCGGGAGGAAGAGGGAGAGGCTGCCCCGGCTGCCTTCAGTTTGGCGTTCGGTGTTGCTAGGCGCGAGGGCCACTGTCAGTGCCAAGGTGGCAGCCGGCAACCTTCCTTCTCTCGATCGCGAGAATCGGAGCAAATTTTCCTTTCTTCCTCGCCTCGAATCTGGCGAGTGTCGTCCGTTGGCTTTCGCAGCTTTCTTTCTCTTTTTTTGCCTATCGTCTCTCTAGCTCCGATTTTGCATTTTCGAGAACGTTCGCCCGCGCGCGCGAGCGAGTGGCGCCTGGTTGTCGAATCCGCCGGCACTGGCCTCCGTTCGTTCCCTCTCGGTTACGTCCGCGTAACGTGTGTGCGTGCGAAAAAGAACTGAGCGTGGAGAGACACGAATCATGGGACGTCTTGCGGCGGATATACGACGCGCGTCTCCTTTCGTCAACGATCGACGTGATCATCTTCGATTAACGAGGAACACCGTGAGTATCTCATCTAATTTTTCATTTATTTTACAATTCGTTGCAATTTTAAACCGATGTTTCCGTTTTTGCACATTCCGCATAATTATCGCATAATATACTTTATTTGAACAATTGATATTGTGATAATTGTTTTTTGTTTTTTTTTTTATTTGGCATATTATACGTATACGGTAAAATTGCAACTCACTCTACATCACAACGAAAGGAAAACTACATTAAATTTACAAATATGCAGTTGTCGTGGGCCAGAAATTAAAAATGTACAAACAATAAAAAAACAAGGCAATATTCTCATTAATAGTGTAATGACATAATGAATTCATAATAATACGTTACAATGAACTTCGTAATGCATGTCGCAGCCTATCTGTACATATAAGATTTTTAATCGATCACACACACACACACACACACAAAATCGCGCGCGTGCGATTTTCACATCTAAAATAACTCATTTTCATAAAAGTTTTTTTGTAATGAGTAATTTATGCAAAATTTAATAAAAGTTAAACAAGAAATTAAAAATAAATCCAAATACACACAAATATGAATGAATATTTTGGGAGAGTTGAAAATAATTTTTTAAATGATTTTCTATAGTGACATCGATGGTTCCGGAATTTGAATGCTACGTTCTTTTAAGTCAAATACGCTGAATAGGCGAGCTACGCAGTTGTGAATAAAACATCGTGATACGCAGATTGGATATGGTCTTAAAAAGTCGCCCGCGAATCGAATGGTATATTAACAAAAATACATACATCGACGTCTTGAGAACATCCTTATTTGAACTTTAATAAGTTAGACGAGAAAATTCAATATTGCGTTTTGTGACTTACAAATAAAAATCTATTTAAGTATCTTTTACTCGCGAGTCACGGAATAACACACACACATTAATTATTCTGATTAGAAATTATCGTATTATTATACTGTTAACTGATATACCTTATGTAATAAATAATTCAAGTATATACGCATATGTGATCATAATTCTCTTTAAAGAAAGAGAAGCGGAGCAAAATCATTATTTTCTATAAAGTTTGAGAATCACGAAACCGATGCCGGCTATCGGTAAAACGGCCGTTTTTGTCCGCTTTTGCGACGAGTGTAGCCGAATGATGTTTTCTTCCTTATTTGCGTTTCTGAGTCACACGCGTGTCTGGCGGCTATCTATTCACGCGATCCGCCGACGCGCCCATTCTCTTGTGTGTCGACGGTTATTTATTCGAATATAACATCGAACGAAAAATGCCAGCGTTTTTACCTTTGCCACGTAGATAATTTCAACGAATAAAAAATATTGATAAAGAATTGTCGAATACTTATGGATTGGATACTTACGTATATCTATCACAAAAAAGTAAAAGTAAAAATTTTTATCTTTACCGGCTTTTTTAATCTACTTGCATTGCGTATGCATATAAAATGCCTTGAAATTTGTGAAAAGAGTAAACATATTTCGTTAATTCTGAAATTTGCAATCAATGTTTTTAACACTTATAATTAGAACAGAATTAATTTATGCAAGTATAAATTTATATATATATATATATATATATATATATATATATATATATATATATCGTACTAATAAAAATAAGAAGAAAAGCGTTAATCGAATAATTTATAACAAATAAAGTCAATGGAACTGTAATAAATAAAATTAATGGGACTAGAACTCATCTACGCAAGAGATGAGAAACGAACGTTTTTCGGCAATGTTTTGTACAAATGAAATTGTCACTTTTTTAACTTGATTTTGAATTTTTCAGAGAATCAATGAAAGTGAAAATATGTAAAATGCACGATTAAATTTCGCGTTGGGCATAAATTCTTTGGTTTGCAAACGTATTGATTAAACTGTATAGGGCGATTTCTGTGGATGCCCATCACATAGTTGGGATCGTTCATCAGTGAGAGATATGTATGTCGATAACAGAATATCGTAGAGTGTACCGCTTACAAATTCTATTATGCCTATCTTTTAGATAGGTTCGCTCGAGTCGGAGAACATTGAAGGGTTTGATTAAATCGCAATTATCGCGCGTCTCTTTTCTAGACATTACGAGGATCAAAGATCCCTTTTCTGAACCATTCAACTTTTCATTTTGATGGCTTTAAATTGTAACGATAAATGCAGTGACAATATAAATAACAAATATATAACAATAATTTTTATATAAGCAAAAAAGATGTCATTTTTTATATAGAATATCGAGAGAGTGAATGTATACGTGTCTCTTTTCTTAGATGACGTCAAAGCTTTCATGTTTTACGAAAATCATGTTTATATATTGAAAATATATTATATATCGAAAATATATTGAAAAATGAATGAGCTTTCAATTGCCAAACATACATGAAACTACATATTCAGTATCTTCCCTAGCTCGATTGTATCGATTATTGTCAAAAATAGAAATACTTCCAAAGAGGCTTATTTATTCAATAAAACGAAAAAATGTAGCGTGAAGAATTGCTTTTAATACATGTTATATTTTTTCTATTTTATAATTTTTACAATATTTAATTACCTGCTATATACAATTATTTGTTATTTTCTTAAAAAATTTTTTTACAAGTCACACACACACACAATTTTCATTTTAATTTTCTTTAAAGTTGAAAATAATATAAACGATAATAAAATTCTTATTTTACTATTTTCGAGCGTAGCAAGAATTTTCGTATGACTATGATTTATAAAGCAAAATTGTAAAAATACTAAAGCCACCGGCTACGAATGATTTTATTCGTTTCGATCGATCGATAGCAAGCTAACAATAAGCCGCGCCACCGCAAAGATCTGACATCAGTAATCGAACGTCGTTTCAGTTACAATTTTTCTTTGCACGTGGCGTGATTTGAAAGACCGGTCCCCACCTTGTATAAGATCGTTCCCTCGGGCAATCGACCTTGAAACCAGCTGACAAACGAGGAGAAGAAGGGAGAGAGAGGATTGCGCAACGCTTCGAAATATCGTGATTTTGAGACCGGCCATCGAGATTCTTGTGTAGTTTCTTTGTCTCTAGAAGAGGAGTAAATGTGTAAATAGGAGTAAATTGTGTCTAGCGTATCGCGTGTCAAACTGTAATAAATATAAATTTCTATCTTTTTTGTCTTCTAGGATTCATTTATTGCTATCAATCTAAATTAGACATCTAAATAAGACAGCGTTAAATATATTTTGCCAGATAAATCGAAATAACTTTGACTTGTTCTTAGAAAGATAATACTATACAATATATTCCAAAATGAGATATAGAGAGAGACAGAGACTCTCAATCATAAATTCAAATCGGTCAAAGTTTTCTCTTTAACAAAAGCTCTACAAAATGCAGTTATTTATCAGAATTCTTTAATTACTGATTAAATTTATAAGTTATTATTTAAACAATTAATACATGTGTTGCGTTTACATCTTGTAGCAAATTAAGTACTATTTTATACAATTATTTTATCGTGATTTATTGAATAACGTATGATTTTCGATCTACTCTCTCAAGTTTATTTCATTAAAATTCGCTGAATAATATTCTCTTTAGCATGTGTTCTTCATCTTCCAAGTTATCGATATTCTCGCCGTAACTCTTTTCCGAATTGTCCACGTGCAATAATCGTCTTATCAATGACCATTATAAAAACCACGAAAAATCTATCTTTACGTTACGTGTGACGTAAATGGTTGTAAATGGAAGATTTGATTTTTCTCCAAAGAATGATCTGTATTTTACAATTCGCAGACACCATTTTTTTTGTACCAATAAGATATTTGTTATTAGGTCACGAGACTGATAGTAAATTTTCGTTTTGTGAGAAAATAGTAGCTTTGTTGATCATAAAGTCGCAATTATTCTTGTTTTCTAATCGATACAATTTATTCGGCCAATTCGGTATTTTGTTTGAACACAGTAAAAAACATTTTGTATTTGTGTTAAAAACGGTCCTTGTTAAAATTTTTGTGTTAAATTTGTAACATATCCGAGTGTTAATGTAACATAATATGATTTTGTCACTTGAATATTTTGTGTTAAATTGATATTTAACTTTTCTTAATGTAAAAATAACAATTTACGAATAAGTAAACAAATAACTTAAAAATAATGTAGTTTGAAAACATAAATTTTAAAATGAAAATCAAAGATAAAAAGTACGTGTAAATTTAACATATTATAAATGTTAATTTTATTAAAGAAATATGCTTCCACAAATTGTTTTCAAATAGTGTCAAAATATTAAGCATTTTTCGTAATAATCTTTACATAATGTTCGTGTTAATTTCTAACATATTCATCTTGCCTCAATTTAACATAAAAATTTGAGTGAATCGTTTGGGACATGTGAATTGTGTTAAATTTAACACAAATTTTTCAACAGTGAAGTTTTGTGAATATTTGTGTTACATCGATGGATAGTATTGATAATGAATTTAGATACTGTACCCAAAAAAAGAAAAACTAAGAGAAAAATATAATATTTGTTTGACAAAACGGAGAATGAGAGATAAGATCGATATAAAGTCTAATCAATATTCTAGAGATAAAAGGTATTTAGTAAAGGAATAAGTACACGTTTGTCGGAACCTGTATCAAAGAATTTCAAAAGAATCAAATGTAATCGAAAAAACCAGATATGTTTTTTCTAGTGCATTTAATACCCCGGAAAAATTCTTATAGTATACGATAATAATCGAAGTGATAGATGAGAGCCATTTGTGAAATAGTAAAGAAAAAAAAGAAACAACGATAAAATTTTACTCGTTGCAGAAGTGAGATGAGAGACAAAGAGCTAGGCCATCGTTGTAGTTTGAAAGCGGCGGTAGAAAAGATGGGGCGGCAATGGATAGCAAGAGAAGAAGGCGGGAGAAACCAGATGGAAAGGGGAGTACCGAGAGAGGGTGGAAAGAGCGCCATGTTCGCCCTCTGACGCTCTTTTGAAGGTCAAGGTTTTCCGCCCCTCGTTGATAGAGAGAGAGAGAGAGAGAGAGAGAGGGAGAGAGGGAGAGAGGGAGTGAAGGGAAAGAAGAGGGGAAATAATAAGAGAGAAAGAGAGAGAAAGACACACGCACGCACATATACGCATGCACACGGAGATAACTACGATAAATGCGATGGAGGATGGTTCAGTCGTAAAAGGGATGAAGGGAGAGACGTTGTGGGGAATATATACGTGGGTGGGTAGTCGGTTGAGGGTAAACTGTAGGACAGAGAGGGGGAAGTAGGGGGTAGCGAGAGAGCCTGGTGCCCAGTATTTATAGCGCTTGCGAACCGGTCGATAACGGATAGCGACATTGCGCAGTTGGGAAACCCCCGCGTCGAAGCCAGCCTACGCATATCGCCCTCTTGCCACCCTCTCGCTGTTTCTACCAACCCCTTTCGCTTTGACTCGATCTTTTTCCTCTCCCGCCTATCCCTTCCTCTTCTTTGTCTCTTTATTAGCAGCTTAAATTTAATTTTTACTTCGAGGCGGAGAGTAAACGTTTAATTATCTATTGTGTCGTCTACCTTCTATATAATTTTTCTTTTTCTCTCAGATCTCTTTATCGGTAAATTTATTTTTATTCTTGTTAATACTAACTATTATAATTTCTGTGTTCCATAACTTTATTTTTTTTAATGTGTACTGCTTTGAGATTTTGTAGTTTTAAAGCATAACACGGATCAACCTTATTCTTCGACTAATTTTATGTTATGATTCTTTGATTAATTTTATGTTAATTTTTATTAGCATACTAAACATCAAGATATTTTAAAAAAGAAATAAGAAATGATGATAAAATCTCTAATGAAATTTGCTATTTTTCCTTTTTTTATTTATATTCTATTTTTATTCAATATTTATAAACATTTTTAAACGTTTAACGTTTTTAAATATATCTTTAAGAGTACGTATTTTTAAATAGAGTCCTGAAATTTTAGATGCGAGTTCTGAATCCTTCAAATTTTTTTAAAAGCAAGATTTTTCTTGAGAAGCAAGAATATTTTTTTGTGAAGTCAAAATGTCCTGGTGTAAAATGAAGTTCTACACCATTTGATGCTATACATTTATAGATATATATATTTGACATGAAGTTATTAGATACTTGGCAAAAAATATTTTCTCAACATATTTCTATTTAATGTTAAATGGTTTATTTATGCTTTATTTCACATATTTTTAAAGAATTTTTCGTAATTGCTGTGTCGGATATCATCAATATTAAATTTACTTTTGTAGAAATCTTAATAGCAATTCCAAGGTAGTGATAATTCACACGTTGCATCAAAGATGGTACGTTTACTGTCTTCAAAGTACCATAATGCAACCATATGCAAAAACTCTAATGACTTTCTTTATATGTCTCTCTCTCTCTCTCTCTTTCTCTTTTCCTTTCTTTCTCTTCCTCTTCTATCTATCTATCATTCTTGAATATTCACCGGCAAACTCATTGTGAGCATGTTACTTTACTCATATCCTAAGTATAGCAACTTTACATGTATTTTCGATGCAATTCATGAGGCACGTTATCGGAAAATGACCGAATGGCGTGGCAAGAAGTGTTAAATTAAAACTGCGATCGATTATCTAGAATAAAAACTTAATAAAAATTCAGAATGACTCATCGCGTAATGATTTCGCCATCACATTGTATTCATAAAAATACTTACGATTGAAGAATTATTAAGTATTAAATAAAAGATGAAATATGTGTATTATATATGTGTACTTGTGTGATTTAAAAGTGTATATATATATATATATATATATATATATATATATATATATATATATATATATATATATTACTAGCAAGTGAACATTCAGATAAAAAGGAAGTGGTTTTTCTTATTTTTAAAAATATAACGTTGTATTTATCTTAGTGTCTTAATTAATAAAATTGATACAATGTATATGATATATGTGCGCGCGCGTGTGTGCATGCAATTTAAGTTTTATAGATATTTAAATAATTGTTCAATAGTACTATTTCAGAAATATTTGCTTTGATGATATTAATATGCTACAAAACATAGTACATCGTAAAATATAGAACGTATGCGATTAAATTTAAAAAGTAACAAGCATTACGATATTTTTTGTGGAACTCGCTTAATTAAAAATTACGTCCTTACACACTATTTGTTCGTCCAGATCATCATTGTCGATCATCGTTATCATTAATCCGTTATCATTAATTAAATATGCGTAAAATTTTATATTTAAGTGTTCTGTTGTGATAATTAATCATGAAAGTGGAAGGGATATTTCGAACGCGCTTATTTGAAATAATAATACACGAATATAATAATAGAGAAACTTATAATGCAATGTGGAAAAAAGAAAACGAGTGAAAATTATGCGATGTCTTCATTTTTAAAATGTAACTCGTTTTGTTTTTCTACGAGTTTGTTTTTCACAAATATGTGAAGAAAAAGATGATCATCGACGTATGGATAAAAAACTCGATCGTATTAAAAATCGAGAAAACAATGTTTAAAAACATATTCAATGTTGTTCGTATTACCGAGTGAAACTCTGACATTTTTACGTGAATCACATGAATCCTGTACAACAAATTGCAAAGCATACTGCGAGGAAGGAAAACACGAAAAAAAATATAGAATCCGAGTGATATAATCACGGATAAGAGAACAGGGCGAAATGATAAAAATATAATTCTGGGATAGAAAGCAAAATAGAGCGGGGAGAATAGGAAAAAAGGACTCGAAGTAGGCGGAGTAGTGCATCGATGATATAGTGTGGATAAGTGCATTGCTATCCCTTTCATTCTATGTCGGGGCACATCAGAGATGATTAGCCAAGCTCTTTCTTCTTTCCTTCTGAAGAATAGTAGGAGAGGGATTGTTTTGATGTGATGTAAACAGTGAATAGTTTGGTGAAGATGAGTACCGGATACGTCTCATTGAGAGGACTTTGCAGTTAATGTGTTTTTACTAGAGTACAGATACATATTTTAAATTTCATCAATATTAATTAATCTTATATTTTGTAAATTCGATTCTTCATCTTGAAAAATAAGGCTTGATCGAAGATAAAGAAATAAAACTTATCTGATTGACTCGCCAATAATTTTCTACAGCTACAACTTTGCTTCTATTTGGAAAAATTTTGTGCTGTATTTAAATTTTTGTCATATCACATCTATAATATTATATGAGTTAGAATTTTGCAAAAAAATTTTATTCGGATATTCGAATTTCCAAGTTCTCAGACTCACAGACGATATTTACTTATTACATTTTAAATTTCTTATAAATTTTCTCCGTTTATGATATAGATATAGATATAGATTGTAGATAATTAAGAGAGAAAAGAGATCGATTAGTTATAACAAATTAATACGAGAAATTAATTTAGAACAAATATATTTAATAACGCAAACAGTGCTATCGGTACAACTTACTCTCAATTTATTTTTTTTTCCTCCTTTTCATTGTCGCGGGAGAGTAACATTAATACAAATTTATCCGAGAGATGATATAGGAAACAAGCGGCAAAGGTACACTGTGAGAGAGTGGGTGCACCCTTTTCCCTCTCTCAATGAGGGATGGCGAGCTTGTCGGGGAGGATGGCCGCCCTTTTCCGAGAAGAGAAGGGGCAGCTCGTTGGAAAATTTACGCCGGCAGTGGATGGACCGTAAAGGTCGCCGTTGCTAGTTGTCTTCTCTCTTCAGCGCCGTCGCCGCCGATTTGCCCTCCTTCGCAAAGGTTGCCAGCTGAGAGCAACGTCAGCAACGAGAGTAGATCGTAGTGTTGTCACAGCTTGCTCCGGATTAGTCATGTGTGCTTTTCTATCATCGCGATACGTGGACTCTTCGAAAGGGAGAGAGAATTTTCAATGGCGCAGTATTTTTATAACAGTGAAATTCATAGAAATTGACGAGCGTGAGAGAGAATGAGAAGAGAGAAGGGGATGGAGAAAAGGAGAAGAGAGAGAAGATGCGAGACAAGGAGGGAATCAGCTGGGAAAAACAGTGTTGAATGTGTGGGCAGAAGAAAGGAGATACGAGCAAACATTGTCAAACTCTTATACTCTAATACTCTTTCTGTTTCGGTTTTTTTCGATCCGAGACCTCAGACCCCTAGATCGGCGAGCGAATTAATCGGTGAGTTATTCGCGTGAGTAATTGCTGAAATAATTCCCTATGTTGGGAAGGGAGGAGATTATAATTCCTGATAATATGTAATTCCTTGTATTCTTAAATCACCTAATTCTCTAATATAAAAGAAATTATTGAAATCTCTTTTTGCACAACTCGATCCATATTCTCTGGCTTTAAGGATTTATCCAGAAAATATCGCGTTTTTAGAGACATTTGATAAATAAGCTTTCTTATGACATTATTACTCTGTACGTCGGAATTGGGATAAGATCGATTTATTCGGATTACAATGCATTATGACAAATTAGATTACGTCACATTATGAAAAATGAATCAAGTCATACGAGACTGACTACGGTGTGATGCAAACTCTAGTAGATATATTTCTCTTCTCCATTACTCATTGACGCTGATCTATGCTTCTCAGTGCTGATAATGCTTCTCGTGAGCACTCTCGAGATCAGTCGTGCCGCGTGAGAATGATATCACGTCGACATTCGATTATCGCAGTGCGGGCGGTGTCACACATCGACAAAATCAATATCGAGTGTGAGACCTTGGATCTCAAGGACGTATACAGCGAGATAAGCCCGGAAGAGCGACGCGTGCGACTCACATTGCGACCACCCAATTGTTCGTCATTCATAAAAGGATCGATTGTTATCACTAGGGAATACGTACTTCATAGAAGATTTTGCTGTTTCGTTGCGTGTTTGGCTGAAAAATCTTGCGACGTGTGCTCTTTTCAGGTTTTAAACTTTATTTTTTACGTATTTTTTGTTTTCTAATTTCATATATTATATTTGGATTGCATGTATTATTGCTTAGATTGCAGCGTAAGATATATGCGCAATGCTAATTGTATATTAATTATGCTGCAAATTAAATTTAACAAAAATTTGTTTTACTAGACAACAAGAATACGAAAGAAAGTACAACTATATACTTTTTCATGTATGTTTTCATGCGATATGATTCACAAGTATACAATGATGTATTTGCAAATGCGTGATGCGGTGTTCTTATTCTTTTACTGGCACTTTTCTTATCTAATGCGACACACCGAGAGTTTCTCTGAAACATAGTTCCATCTCTGCTGCGAATTTCCGACGATGCAATTTCTCACATTTCATTTCCTTACTGGAAACGATTACAGTTTCTTTGATAAATATTTTCTTTTTCCTTTCATGCGACTTCGTTTGGTCATCAATGTTTTCCTTCGCTTTGTATAAGCATATACATGTACATTATTTGAAATTAGGAAAAAAAGAAAAACCGGAACGTATACAATAGAAACAAAATTAAAATGTTTTTTAAAATGATCATTTCCTTAATTTTTGTTAAGCCTTTCCTTTATTTTTGTTAATAAGAACTTTGAAGGCATTCCTAAAGATACGTTGCAAACGCAAAATTAGGTACTATATGCCGTGTTGTGGGAAACATTGAAAATAATGGCATGTAATTCATTAGTTATTTCTATACAATGATGAAAACAATTATATTATATTAAATTTCTGTTAAAAAATTTATCAAATATCGCCATTTCATAAATTTTATTTAAATTTATTCAAGCGCGCGTAATTGTAATAATACGCGCATCTCGAATAAATTAAACATATGGCTGTTATGTATTTTGTTTCCAATTTGACACTTCCTTTTGGTTTATACACAATTTTATTGTTAATCAGTAACGTAGCATCGCAAGAATTCTTCATTATCGAATCTGAAATTAACTGGGTGCTGAAATGAACTTATCGCTCGAACGTATAACGTGGCAATAGACGTGACTCTAGCGTGACTTACTAATGCAATTATTTCGTCTCAATTAAATGTCGAAAATGCTTAGTTAATAACATGTTAATAACTTATGAAAGAGAAAAAACGAAGTAAATGAAAGAAAAACATTTGATTTGATAATTATCGTAAAAATATAAGTAGGATTATGAAATAGGGATGTGCGCCTACACACCGCGCGCATACACAAGTGTATACGCCAATATTATCGCGAATTGAAAGTGATCAACGAAATTTGGTTGATTATTGATGATGTCAACCTGCGTCATCTCTACATCTTTGATCGAAAATGAGATTTCCCTCTTGATAGTTTCTCTGTACGGAACGATGAATCATCTCCATAGCATCGCATCTATCATCTAATAATATGTGACAATGTGACAATTGTTGCGAAATTTTTAACGATATACTCTTTTTTGTGGATTTCAGTGAGCAGACTCCATTGCGAGTCGGAATCATTCAAAATGGATCTCATCCTCGACATCAACAGTTGGTTGTATCCAATGGACCTAGGTGAGTCTTTTGTTTCTGGAAAAATTAATTGCTTTTATTTGCTGGAGCGATCAAAAGTTGCAATATATTCGTTCATACTTGCAATGCTGCTCTAATTATGATAACGTGTTGATCGTATTGAATATTAATTGACATATCGAACATATAGTGTAATTGAAAGAAAGAATTTTTGAGAGATTTATTCGCAATTTTTTTCAAGAAAAAGAATGCAGAATAAAAAATTTGACTATTATTTGCAATTATAATTCTCAGATTATATAAATAATTAAATATGGATGGCCATTTTATTTTTTTATATGATTTTAGATGTGCGACGACTTATAACAATCATATTTGTTTGATGTAATATCTGGATGATTACAATTTATTTTGCAACTATCTAATATCATATAATAGCATACATATATAATATTCCATCACTTTTCGGCATAAAGTACGTTATTTTTCGAAATTTTAAATTGAATTTTTATTTGAAAATCTATTCGTTGGGCAAATAGAGGGCAAATAGAAAAATGTACATCATTCCTTTCATGTGAAGATGCGATTTTAATTTCTGAGTGAGCCGCCAGTTTTTCATGTTTCCCTAAAACGTGAAAAGCAGATCACCGTTTTCGTAAAATGAGCTAATTTAAGTGATGAATGGCAAAAATCATTTATTCGCATTTTAATGTGATCAGTGCTAATATAAGATATATATTTTTTTATATAAACATCTCACACACACACACACACACACACACACACACACACATATATCTTAGAATGGAAAAGATTGCTAATTGTAAGTAAAGTAAAAATATATAGTTTTTCTCGAGAGGAAACTTTGTGGCGTTATTTAATTATGAAGAATTATACAGAATGGATTAAGAAATATGAATTATACGAATATAACTCAATTTCTTTGTCATTTAGATTAGTCTATATACATAAAATTAACATATTTTACCAGATTTATTAAATATAACTTAACGATAGTATTTAATTGATATAAAATTGATCGTTTCACTAACGTTTCCTACCTTTCTGCGAGTATATTATTGTTATTATTATTTTTAGAATTCTATACATGTTGTCTTCGATGTTTTTAGATATATTGAAAGATGACATAAAGATCTTTGTGTTTTGAATTGCGTCGTGCGATATTACAGTTTGGTGTTTATACGTAGACATAATCTTTCGAAATGCACTTGGCAACTATAGTAGACGGTCGTGATATTTGACTTTTCTCGTATAACTTCTAAACATCGCCAATGGCACTTCCGGTCTCTTTCTTCACACATCAAAATTTTGTCTTCTCTCTCTCTCTCTCTCTCTCTCTCTCTCTCTCTCTACAAGGATTATAAAATAAATTCGCAAAACTTCGCAATCTTCTTCGCGAACATTTTGAATAAGAAAACACAAATGTGTTGAGATGCCAATAGTTTTCGAAAATTATGACTAGTCGAAAATAAAAGATTTTAGTATTAGGATATATTTGAAAATATTGATATGCCATATAAGTAACGCTGTATAATTAAATAATACATTTGTATGCATAATAAAGTTTTGGATTTTGTATTTTTCGAAAGCAATATTTTCGCACATTTCGAAAAACACATAATGTACTAAAATACTTTTGTAATAGAGCAAAAGCATGTTTATATTTTTCAAATATATTACAATAATACATGTAATAAAAATCTTTCTCTTTTATTTCGAATGCGAGCATTTCGTTTACAATTTTTAAATTTTTGACAAAACACGCGTAAGATTCGTTTCTTTCTATTTGTCGCTTTTTGCGCTTCGTTAATGTGAATCTCTTGCATTTGTCTTTTAAATTGTCTTCGGCTAAATTATCGGATATATCACACGATGTTATAAAAGTCGATGTCGGCAAAATTTGTCACAATATTTTATTCGCATAAGAAAGCAAATACATTTGATTAAAGCCAAACTGAGATTACAGCAGCACATTTTTCTTTATGAAGAACATGATTGATCTCGAAACGTTTCATTTGAACATGATCATTTTTTTCTGAAGAAACCAAACAAATGCAAATAAAATTTTTATAAATTTATCCGCGCGCACGTGTCATCGTGTCATAATTATTTTATATATTTCAAAGAAAACAAAATTTGTTTTTTTTTATAATCTCATATGATTTTAATTATAATTTTTATTTTATTTGATCTCTCTTATACGCATCTTAAATACTTTTTGTTTTATATATATATATATATATATATATATATATATATATATGTATACACATGTACTTTTTATATACAAGATAAAATTAAGTCAATACAATAAAAAAGTTATGAATTAAATATTTTCAAGAAATTCTATTTATTTCTAGCATTTTAATATTTTTATGTCATTTATTATAATACAAGAAGAGAGAAAATAATTTAATGCCTACAATTTTAGTTTATAAATTAATATTTTTTTAAGTGCCATTTTCGCACTGTGACACTTGCTACGTGACAAATAATAGCGATATTATATTCTCTCTCAATTCTCCGCGCTAATCGCTACATCCATGAAAATGGTTTATTCCTAACATTTTTTTCCAAACTCGCCATCTTTTCGCAATCATTCGTTCAGTTATATCGGAAGTACGATGACGTGCGATTTATCGTTGAGCCATCTTGCCATCTTGCTCCAACGAGCACGTTGCGTCTCGCCGAAGAGCAGCGCGATCGCGGCGATTACCGCTTCCTCGTCTCTGAACTTCACCAATGGAAATTCTCGCTGACCGAGTTTGACTTCGAGGCTCGTCTTGGCTCCGCCTCTGGATCACCGATGCGGCTGCAGCGATTGGTGAAGTTTGTCCAAACTAAGGGCAGTGATGCCTTATTTCGATATAACTTACGTCTGTCGCATCGCAGTTGTACAGGTGTTCTATTCTTTGAGTCGAGCTCAACGAAATTGGTCAAAGTGAATGGTCCAAAGTGAAATTCATTTCATTTTATCCAAGGTTTATATGTGTAAGGTTTATATGCAAATATTTTAAGTTTGAAATATAATTGAAAATTAATTCTGACATGCCGATATACATTATGAATAATTATATGACGAAATATAATTTGTTACATCTAATAAATGTATAATATTGATGTCACTTGATAAACCTGTTACGTTCACGTTACATGTTCTTAAATTGGATCATTTATACATTAGTCTCAAATCGCAGCACGCATATATGTATTTACGGAACAGATAGATAAGTGATAGGAACGACTGTGACACATACACACGCGCGCGCGCGCGCGCACGCACTTTAAATGAGCGCGTGTGTCGTGCACGCGGGAAAGTTAGTCCATAAGGGCCAGGCAGGCGAGTTCGCCGCCGCGCTGTATTGACGCGCGGCGTTCAGGCTTGCGCGAGATGACGCAATCTCCCTCCCACTATAATATCGTTCGTTCTCCGTTGCCCCCTCGGCCCCTTCTCACCCTTTTCACCCCGGGCCACTCATTCCGCAGCTCAGCTGCGCTCCCCACTCCGACGCTCCCTTCCGCAGGCGCAGGTCTTCCGCCGCGCGCGCGCCTCATCCCGTGTCCGGCGCCCACAAGTTCAATGCCAAGGTCAAAGCGGCCACGACTCGCAACCGTGTCGGTCGTAAGTGCGCGCGATATTCGTTCGTTCTCGAGGAGGAGAGGCGATGAGAGCGGCTCGCTCGCCCGTTCCGTGTTGCCTCTTTCCGCGTACGCGCGCTTCTCGTCTCTTCCTCGACGACAGCGAGAGTAAAACGCGTCGCGTTCGCGTTCCGTTTTCCTTTCCTCTCACCATCCTGGTACGGTGCGGTGCGGTGCGGCGCGGCGCGGCGCGGCGCGGCGCCCCGCCACTCGTCGCGATGTGGCGGATGTCTATGTGTTCGCGTTTCGTTTCGCGCGAACTAGGTTTCGTGCTTCGTCCAAGTGCGCGTCGACGAGTTTCGCAGGTGCGAACTACGCTCGAGTGTGCGTGATCGTCTCGTCGACGAATGAGCAGACATTTTGAATACGCAATGTTCAAGTGCCGTTTCGAGGAGATTGCCGTACTTTTGACGGCAGCACGGATACTTTAAGCGCGATGTCATCGCGTAGACGAGAAAATTTCAACGTTTACGTCTCTTTAAAAACAATGCCGATCGCGTCGCTCGATGACGAGACAGACGCGTGGGCGTCGACGCGAAGGGATGAGGTGGTGACGGAGGAGAATACGTAGTGCGCGCTGGCGATCGGAGCGTCGATTTGCGATGTCGCGAATCTCCGCTCGGAAGGGAGCGGGAAGGTCGGCAAGGTCGTACGCGCGATGCACGGACGGATCCGTCCTCCCGCGAAGAAGCGGAAGAAGCGAGGTATCCGCGGAGGCACTAGCGCGCTACGCCACGGCCGCCCCGGGATTCGCGTCACGGGCCAAGATGGCGGCGAATTTCGGACAGGATCCGGACGGACGCTGCGCCGCGCCGCGCCGAGGTAAGCCGCCGATCGTTGTGTCGAATCCCGTCCACGATGCGCGTATATATCGCCGTCGACCGCGCGCTGTCACGCGTTATCGATTTCGTAGGAGGTCCTCTCTACGCGAGAATCATCGCGGCTCTCTCTCTCTCTCTCCCTCTTACTCTCACTCTCACTCACTCAAGGTCACTGTCGCGAATCGTCTTTTTCCGGTTCCGATTCTTCGAACTAGTCATTGAAATGAACGTAATCGATCTTGCGTATCGTCGCATAAAGCGGCTAACTAGAGAATCATCGCATCTTTCTCTCGATATCACTTTTACAACTCGTTTTTTACAATCTGTATTTTCACTTGATATTTTGCTTTAGAACCGTCCAATTAGCTCGAAGAGCTTCGGAGCTCCTTTTTCGTTTCTCTCGTAAGTTACGACTTGAAATAATCCATTACTCGTCGCACGCTTCGAGTTGTCGGAAATTTTTATGACACAGATTTTTAAGAAACAGATATCCATCCATCGGACATGGCGTTTCGGTTGAATGAGGATTAATTTAAGCGCGAGAGATATTACCGCGCGACCGGATGATCTGTAGTAGCCATCGCTGTGTTACGGTGTGGTACCATTATGATGTAAGCTCGACTCATGTATCTACTCTTCGTGGAGAGCGGTGAGATCAATTGACCGGTTTTCCCGGACTCTCATTCGCGCTTATAATCACAGTGACAAAATTAGCCTTTCCTTTATTACGTGCAAAATCAACTTTATATATATATATATATATATATATATATTACCGATGAATCTGCAAAAATCTGCATTGCGATCGCAATACGTTCTAGTCTAATTTATTATTTTCACATTGTTTAGCGTTAAACAGGTAAACTGTACGATGATAAACTGTAAATATAAGACAAAAAATAAATAGAAATAAAGAGATGGAAATATTAACGAAAAGATATGAGCGAAGATATAACGTTGGATCATAAGCGAGAAGCTTTGATTGATTAGTCTAAATTAGTTTAAAAAGAGTATAGTAAAATAGGATCAAAATTTATGAGGGAAACGTTTGAAATCGGTCTGGTTTTAATATTGGGTCGACTGAACTCGAGTATGAAACTGAACTTAAAATTTTCCAAAATCCGTGCAACTTTGTGAAAACGCAATTTTTCTTTTCATTTCGCAGCAAATATATTCTAATGAAAAAAATGTAACTGTGTTTCCCTCAAAGGCAAATTTTAACGCTATCCCACCCTTCTTTCGCTTGCTCCTGTTGAAAATATGTAATCTTATAACGTGCCGAACGGAGGCAGCAGCGCAGCAACGGCGGCGGTGGCGGTGACGGTGATGGTGGTGGCGCTGACGACGGCTTCGGCGACGATGTATCGATTAAAGCTCGCGCCATACCTGCCGTTGTATGTGCTTAACCTTGACCTTGCGTCCCGGGCTTTCTTACGTATCGCTCCAGCTCCTCGAGGCTTCGTATGGGGAACGGGAAACTGTTTCGTCTAATAACTAATCGATTATGTCTAAGATCTCGCGCTTATCTACTTAAAAATGCAATTTACGTTATAACGACGGTCCCAAAGATCTCTGGGACCTTTCTTCGTTCGAGACAAATCTACGTATTCGATTGAAACAACGAATTCAATTCGAGATTTGTGGTAATTTCTTGATTTCACAGAGCCTATTGACTCATTTGTCAAATTTTATCAAAGCGTGACCACTTTCGATTTTCTTTTCCCTAATCCTGTTTTATTTTCGTTCTGACACTATATGTGATGACCTCGTTTAGCAATTTCCTCTATTTTTCTCTTTCTTCTCGTAACTACTTTCTACATTCTCTCAAACTTATGGTTCTTACGTTTCGCTTCTTTCTCTTTATCGATATCGATCTTTTGTTAATCGCAACGTGCGAGAAGCACTTAATTCGCACTAGCTTAATTTCACGTAAGTAAACTTACTTTGGCACAAGCATGGCTCGTGGTAGAGAAAGATATCTTTGAAAATCGCGATACGTAATTTTATTGATCCGAAGTCGAGAAATCCTGTTAAATTAATTTAATTTAACGATAGTGATTTGATTTAAACTAACAATCTTGTTTTCTTCTTAATACCCACGATTAGCACATTCTGCTGATCGTACGAGTGAAGTTTCGTAATTCGAAACTTAATCAATTAAATTGTAGATCATATTTTTTGCAGTTAAAGTTTCGTAAAGATATTCCAATCATATTGTAATATAATGTAATAAAATAATAAAATTTTATTATTTACATCTATCGATTTTACTGGATGCTAGACGAGAGAAAGTGTATGGTAATTTATACGCAATTATTTTATATGTAAATTTAATAAGTGTGGAGATAAAAATTGAATAGAGTCTCCAATATGTAGTTTATATGCAGTCCAAATTTTTATTAATTTGTATATTAACAGTTACTTTCACTTTTTCGCAAAATCTTATTTTTCTCTGTATTTAACGGCTTCGACCGAGGGCACTTTACGTAGATGCAAAGTGCATCTCTTGAGTGCTACGTATCCAACCAAGTGTCACATGCATGGTGAAAAGGGCGGATCCGTTAGTTTACAAAATCTGATAGCACTCGCCAACAAGCGGATGCAACGTGACTGATGCAATCGTGTGTGTGTGTGTGTGTGTGTGGGGGGGGGGGGGGG
>JANQDE010000009.1:3606978-3639525 GCA_037157785.1 Cephalotes varians
TGTTTCGATGCATTCGCTGTTATTGGACCGGTCGTTTATATTCCGTCATTGCGCGACTTGTTCGCGCTTTTTTGTGCTCGAGAAACGTCGGGATCATCCTGCATTGGAGCGTAATTCATAAGCATTATAACGCACAGATAAAGCGTGCCTATAAAATTATATCTAGTCATTCGAAAAACGAACCAATGCACATTTCTTTTCTAGATTCTCGTATATTTAATTCTTTCGATACAAGAGGTTTATCTTTCTTCCTTTTGGGAATTACATTTTTAATGTACATGATGCGTGCAAGGAAAAATCCGTTTTGTATCTGTGCTATTACGATGGGTAAAATATTACTTATTTTTACTAACAGTAATTGCATTTATGCCAATAGATATCTATCAGCAAACTTAATAATTTTTTCAGTAGTATACTCCAACTTTTTGTAACCAAGTTACAAAAAGATTATTTTGCCTATAATTAAGATATCTTTCTCTCTAGCTTTACTCTGTACGGTGCAAAGATTATTTGACGAGCGAAACTCGATACGGGATTTCTTATATGTGTAACAAAATATTGTTGTGTGTTCAGGAGATAAATTCCGTCTTGTGCTGGCGACGACGTTACGCGAAGATGGATATCCAGATGGTAACGAATGGAATCCTATGGAACAGGAGGGCGGTTCTAGGGCGGACAGTTTTGAGTACGTCATGTCCGGCAAGGTGTATCGAATCGAAGGCGACGAAGCCAACAATGAGCCCAGTAGCAGACTGTAAGTAGTCTTAAGTAATAGGTTGTTTTATCGTATCGAGCGTGTAAGATCGGTCTGGAAAATTAGCTTTTTATCTCTTGGAAAAGATTTAATTTATTGCATTTAGCGAAAGCAATTACATTAAAAAAACAAAACAAAACAAAAACAAAAAAAAACAAAACAAAAATTAAATTCATATTTCGTGATCAATTAAAAATAGCAAAGAATAGAAAATTAAAATCAAAGGACGAATCTGCCAGATTGATCTTACTTAATTAAATATATCTTACTAACAGAGTTAAGATTCGTTTGCACTTTACTCTTCGGTACTGCAATTATGATTTTAGCTTGAGATATCTTGTATCATTGTTTATAAAACGTGCGTACGATAGTGAAATGAGAATATAACATATAATACAAGCGAAACAACTTTGTTGGTACCCTGTTTTCGATAGCAGTGTAATATAATACAAATTATATAATACAAATTATGCGGAATCGTCGAAAATTATTATGTTTAACTTTTAAACGGTATAAATCAATCTTTATCGAAGCAACATAATTAATTGTATCTCGTTAAATTACCAACTTTGGAATAATATAATATTTTCCCTTATACACATTCAAAGATAAAAATAAATTTATACAAATTCTTGTTTTATATATAATAAAAGTGTCTAGAAATATTGTGTAGTGCAAACGAATCTTGATACTTTTTATAATATCCGAGCGGAATCCTACACGAAATTTCACTGCATGAATTTCTCTTGGAGAGAAGGAAAATTCGTTAAGGATATTTTCATTGGAAGATACCCTGAAACGAAACTTCGGAAGGAACAACATTGTCGATTAGTTATTATTGTTAAATATTTATGCACGTTGTGCGTTAATTTGATTCCGCTCGGATGCACCATACGCTGGCCCATATATCGGGTCAGGTATACACATGACATATATACGTCACGATACGTGACGTCGTCTGAACGACACATCGATGTGCGACAAACTTTCTGCTGTGCAATCTCCTATTGGCTCGTTTCCAAGCGCTCTCAATGAAGCCGCGTGAGCTTCCGAAAACAACTTTCTACGCCGCTTACAGAGAAATTGGCTCTCTGTTGTGTCGTTGATTATCGGTCTAAACAAGGTCTCTCGATTGGCTCGAGAAGCGATACTAACCAACGTCGTTTAGTGCGATGAGCATTCTTATGTAATTAATGGACGGCAGAAAAGATGAATATTAGGCAACGCAAAAAAGTGTTGCAAACACTTTTTTAATTAACTGAACGGGAACGTATGAACAAGATTATGCTGTAAATAAATTAGTTAATTAAATGTACTATGCTCTCGACACCTAACTCTTTTAAATAGATATCATACGAATAAGTTTTTGTGCGAAGCCTATGTAGGCTCAAACGAGTATTACGGATAACGTAGTAATTGAATGGCAGTAAAGTTAAGGTTGTTGTGTGTGAATTACGTGATACGCAATTGCCCAAACCTTGGCACCACGATTGGCTGAGCACGCCGAAATAGTGCGTCATCGGGTGGGCCATTTTTAGCTTCGTCATTCATCAACTATGGACTCGCTATTTTTTCAAACGCCGTTTTTTAACCAGATACTTTTGAAAAGTTTGAATACTTTGAAAGTACTTGGAAAAGTTTCATGTTTCATTTGTATGTTTTTTGCCACAAAAAATGAGGCAAGTGAGCGTATATTTATGAAAATAATTAGAATGCGAGTAAACTATTACAAGTAGATGTTAAACATTAAGTCATCAAATATAATAAAAAAATTAAATTTGTATTAGAAATAATACTTGTGTTCATTCTTATATTCGCATTTGTCAAGAACAAAATTTCAAATTTTATTAATCCGCTAAACAAGTACCATGGACGATTCAGTGAGAATCGTGAAATTTTTGCAATTTGCAAAAAATTGCTTTCCAATCGGACGGGAAACACCAGAGAGGTTGCACGCGAGTGTTGGGCTTTCCATTTAAACGTGTCGAACGAAATGCGGAATTGCGCGATAACCCCGCGGTTTGACCGACTTATCGTATTGACCTTGGGACGTGGCCGCGACGTCGGTCGCATCGGTCGCGTTGATTTCGCCGCAGGTTGTGCCACTACTGCGCGCAAAACGTGTCGTGCTCTGTTGACGTTATTAAAGATAGAACGCAGCGCGCGATTGTAGACGCCACGATAAGAAGAGAGAAAGATAATGACGCGTACTTAAAACATTCGAGTCTGCCAAGTGCTTTAAATCGACCGTGCAAGTGAAGAGCTATTATATTTCATCGAATTCACGTCATTTTTATAGCGCTTCGTAATTTTCAGATTAACATTTAATTCTTAATGAGCTCGTTCCTCGCAATGTGTTGTCAGTCTTTATTTCACAATCAGTCGAAATGTAATATAATTTTAGCTGTGTATAATGTAATTTAGCATGTTAACAAAATTTTTATGTCGATACATTATAATCTGCGATAAATATCAAGTACAATGACGATTATCAAGTTTATATATGTCGATTTATCTTGAATATCTAAAAATTGCAACTGAAAAATTCGAGTTGTGACAAAAATTGATATCGGGACATAAAAGGTTTAAAGATGATTATGTGTCGATCTTTTTATTAACGTTCTTCGCCCATCTTCTTTACAGTGTGTAGTGTTCCCTATGCTTCATCCGCTTTCATGATATTATTTCATTAATATTTGTGTGTATACATTTTTAATTTCAACATATTTTTAATTTTAAAATTCGCTTTTGAACAAAATTTAAATAAATGTAAAATTTATATGATACATGTAAGAAATTTTGATTTAATAATTAAAAAAGAAAAGTTTTAAATTAATATATTGTATTACAAGAGAATGGAGAGCGCGGTGTACGTTATGTATATATTTTACATTTAAGTTACTAAATGTATCAGGATCAACTTCTCGGTTACTTCCATAACTTGTACATTGACTCAAGGTTGTCAAGTGGAATACGTCATGCATAATCAGACGAGTCTGCACTAGATGCCTGTTAATAATGCGCGATAATTGCTTTTGTACGGTGATTTCTCAATTATTTCACTCTTATTATTTTTTACAATTGATCGCTCGATCACGGACAGGATGAACAATATTTTCAAGATCAAATCAACCAGCCGTGTCAAGCAGCCATGTCAATTAGGCATTAGTCGATCAAGTCAATTTTCCAACGAAGAAATTAAGTATCGCATTTATATGCATTAAATATATATGCTTTTTATAGCAAATACAATAACAAGAGTATTCACAAGCAAGACAGAATACAAATTTATAAAACGGCATCTCATGAATATTATTTATAAGAAAGTGGAAAAATAAGAGTTTTTTTTCATCAAATAAATAGGGTATTTTATAATTGCCATTCCTGTGTCATACTATTAATTTTCGTGTAACCGAAATATAATGCGGGAGGATAGATTGAGCTCGATCGATAAGACGACATCACGTGGCGCGTTTGGCAGAAATAATACAATATTCCACGTTAAGATGAGCGAAGATTCGCGACAAGGCGATGCTTCGTGACGATTATACGCCATTATCCGGTCGGTAAGAGAGTGCGCACGTACGAGAGAGAGAGAGAGATCAGCGGAACGAGCTTTCGGAGGACAGGGAGCCACTCTGCGTTCACTCGGTAGGTAATGAAGCGGGTGAACACAGCTGGTGGTATCTCAGTTTTCTGGGGGCATTGGCAACCCGGCTGGCAAAAGCCGAAAAGTCGAGAGTAATCACCACCGAGAAAAGCCGCCGAAAGCGGCAAGCGATAGACGGATTTGGATCAGAAGTCGTGCTATGTCGAGCAAAGTTCTCTTACGATCGATCACCTCCTCCCCCGTTCTTCATAGAGATTTCGAGCGAAACGAAATCGAGTGTTGTACATATTTGTCGAAAGCACAATATTGCGTTTCACCTTTAGATACGCGTTAAGGTTCACTAACTCCGTTATTTTTACTCCGCGTCAGATTTTCAGGGTAGAATTTCATAATTTTGTGTGCTGTGCATCTTATACATATATTTATTTCGATTTTGTTAAGTATCTTTTGTATCACATGGTACATAAAATTACTAAGTATTCTATCTCGAATCTAACACGAATCGTGGATATAAGTGATTCAAAGTTTGCCTCAAATATTTGTCATCCGATTGAAGATGGGTACAAGAGTCTTGGTCCTTTTTCAAGAGATGGCGTTTCTGATGATTTGCAGTTATACGAGATATGTTTTTAGGTATTAAGTAGCATCGGATGAGCTCTTTCTCCTGTAATGTGGATAGAATTGATTTGATTTATTTTCATTGTGACAAAACGAGTAAAAATGAACGCGAAAGTAAACATCTTCCATCGTGCTTTACAAGTCTTTCGGAGAGACTCGAACATTTTGCAAGTACCGCGTAAAAATTTCGACTTGGACGGAATCAAATAATACCGTGCCGTAACTATGATATAACTTTTGTTAATGTCGCGCTCGTTTGTGCGTTTATTCCTTCGTCTGCGAGGGGCGTGACAGCTGGAAACGAATTATTGATCGAGGTAGCTCGAGACCCCGGAATGAATATAGCTGATATCCCGGCACATCGGCAACGCGCAGGCATTCACGCACCGTGTCGTCGCGACGCGATCCGCTCCGAAAGAAATTTGAGAGACTCGAAGGTCACACATTTACGTAATATCTCGTTTACAGTTGTGTCATATTATATTATATTGACATTTCTGTTAATAATACAAAAAATATTTACTAATAATAAAATATTTTCGAAATATTGGTAAAATCAAATGTATACATGTATGAGCGATATTCATATAAATGTTTCATTAGTTTTAAAACTAATCAAACACTATCAATTTTTTTTATGGTGATTGAAATATGAATTCTCTTCGTCTTGCCCGTTATTCGATGCTGACAAGTGAATGGATTATTATGGATAAGCGATAAGTTTCCCGACTAAGAACCTGTAGCGCAAATTTCTTCGATCTCGTCGAGGATACGGGCTCCGCGAGACTCAGCTGATCAGGATTAGTAGAGGCGCGTGCGCACGATGCAACGCTTTCCGATTGGTCGATAGCTCGGCTAGGACGCGCAAGGTCGTCCGGGCTGTCAAAATCAGCTGACGCCGGAACAACCAATCAGCTGATGCCCGAGCTTAGGAGAATCCCCTCCCTACCCCCGTCGAGCTTTAGTTCTACGCTACCTGATTTTTCGTAGGATTTTCCACGATACTCGTTCAAACTTGGTTTGTTAATCGAATAATGGAGATATTTTTGGTCGAGATTATGCCACGTGTGCCATGCCTTACGATGTGCGTAATTAACTTTGGAATAGATTGAGATTTTCTTATAAGTGTATAATAAGCGACCAAGTTTGAAATATAACATTAAAAGTTTTTAATTTGAGGAACCTGTCAATTATCTGTCTCTCTCGACAAAATTCTTCAAATTTGCTGCAACATATATTTAAAGTTTTTTTTCAAAAACTGTCGTATTCTTCTTATCATTGAAGGATATCTTTTATCAGAGAGAGAGAGAGAGAGAGAGAGAGAGAGAGAGAGAGAGAGAGAGAGAGAGAGAGAGAGAGAGAGAGACGGGGGGGATGAAATTTAACTTAATCTTAACTGCAATCTCAATTTATGTATTAAATTTATATCATAATACGAAATTCGGCTCTTCGATTATGCGTCACTGCGTTGAAATATCATGTGTCCGTAGGTGGCAAAATCACACTGGCTATAAATTATGCGTTCATATATGCAACATGTCTCGTGGTTTTTCTTCCTCGTGAGTCACGTCGATCGTCATTCCATGGTCACATATACCTCCTAATATCGCGAGGAGCAGCCCAGGACCGTGTCGGAAAGCGGCGTACATATACGCAACCGATTCGACGGAAAATTTAACTGCCACGTCATCCGACGTTGCACCGCAGCGAGAAAACTCGGGCGGACGGGTAAAATTGTCACGGAACTGCCGCGTTACGTAAAATCGTGGGACGGAATTGCGGCATTCTGCATTTTTGGCAACCAACGTGCAAAAACATTTCCTTCTCTTTTCCGTAATGCGTTCGTGTGTCGCGTGCATGTATTGGCACGATCTCGACAAGTATTACGCGTCGATAAGCCGCATGTTGGTTCGCGATATATTCGGACGACGCAATCGGGTTCTTTACTATGTGTTAACTTTTTGCGGTTTAGATGTTTTTTTTTAGACGTTAAGAGGTTTATATTGATTTGCCCACTCTCGTCGGATTGGATTGACGTTATTGTGGCTTAATAGCTTTAAAAATATATAATAATTATATAATATTAAAATTTTATAATATTAGAAGATACAAATAACTTGGATATTGTTTATATAATCTCTTATTAATCGTGTTGCATTTGTTAAAATGACTGTGATACTTGGTAAGATAAGATATTAAAGAGGTTAATTCTTGTATAACACGCTTTTGCATGTTTTGAAATTTCTCATTTTAATCTCTTTAGTTAATGAACTCGAGCGAGAAAATTGTTTTTTTCTTTTTTTTTTTAAAGCAGATTGCAGACTATATCTCCAAGTGGCTGCACTGACCCGAATAATGTGTTGCTGTATAGTGCGTCCTTTGCGAACTAGTCTACTCTCTCGTAGCCTTGTACTTTAGAGGTTGTGAATATATTATACGTATAACGAATGTGCGGGAAGAGGAAGAGAGCTATACCTGTCGTCACGTAATACGTGTATTACGCAATCGCATCGCACTGTTGTTTATCAACAGCTGATTCGGTTTTCTTGGATGCACCATTTAAAATCTTTTCCGAATTTTTCTTGATAACTATCGCTCATGAATATTAAAGCTCGATAAAATACTAATTTGTCACTAATAGATGTATCCAAATTGCGATATATTATTTTATATTTAATAGCACATTTTAAATTTCAGTAATTAGTAAAGTTTAACTAAGTTTCGAGGTCCTTTTTTAGAATTCTAATTCGAAAGATAATACAACAATTAAATTTTATATAAATAACAATGTATCATCTATCTATTTACAGAACAAAAAATGATCTTTGATATGTCTTGTGAAACATTTAAAAGTTACAGTGATATATTATTGAATGTTTTAAAACGTTATTAATTAATTGCGTAAAGAGTATCATTAGAAGCGCGTATAAAAGCAGTAGTAAGGTATCGAACAAAGTTGAGTTATAACCTTTGCGATACATCGACTCTGTCTAATCATGAACGTGAATTTAAACTGATGCCGACGTCATTCGTTGTAAAAGGGGAGTCAGCTTGAGTTACTAAATTATGGTACGTAAAATATCTCGTGATTGAATCGAGCATTATTTCTCATTCCAATAGCTATTCCGAAGAGCATTCTCGTGATCGATGCACAGTCGTATAAATTCAACACAATAATAATTCGTTTTGTTGCAATTTATTTAATTATATCTTTATTATATCTACATGTGCATGAGGTGTTATGGTTAGTAAAAATATTTTATTATTCCGAAATATAATGAAAATATTTCATGATACGTTAATTGGGAACTTATTTATCGCGAATTGAACTATAACATAAAAGATTAGTTGAAAGATAATTAATAAGAGATTAGCGAGAAAATAACTTTTGAACTAGTAATTTCCTTTTTCGATACTATTGTGTTGTACCGATTTGCCGCCAACACTCGCAGGCTTTCTCCTCTACCCGGATGCGAGCCAGGCTCCCTCCGGTTCCCAGGGGTGACCCAGTTTCATTTATCCCCTCGGAGTCAGCCTACACTTGCCTGGCGAACACCCCTCGTGCACACCTACGCGCATTTGCCACGAGCTATATCCATTTTCTCGTTTTCGATTTGTATTATTCTGCCATTTACACGTGTCGCATCGAATAGCGTTTCGGAGATTAATTTTCAATGTCTGTTATTTTATATTTACCTACTTTTGAAATTGGCTTACGTGACAAGAGATTTGCTGATGGAGATACAAGATGATCATGCCTTTTGGATGTTTAAATATTTAAATATCTAAACTGAGACGAAGGGTCATGTAGCTGTTCTAATAGTTTTATTTGAACAAAACTTTAAAAAACTGAGAATATATTTTTTACTTGATTTCAAAGAAAATTTGAAACGAATGTTGGTGAGCTAGAATTCTTTATTTTACTCATGCATTTTTTTTCACGCGCCGATTATTCTTCCGGTAATAGGGTCTAGGACACGAAGAGTGTGTATGCGCGCGCGCGTGCCTTTAGATGTGTGTAGATGCTCATAACTAAAAATCTCTAGTTTCGACGTGCGCTCGCGCGCGCATTTTCGCCGGGACTGCTCCTGGGGAAAGGTCAGACAGTCAGAGGCTAACCTAGTGACCGGAATTAGGTCAACCCCTGACGGGAATCGTTCTCCCCACTTTCTCCGAACACGCGGAAGAGTCCACGTTGTTGCATTTACAGCCAAGTCAGATTGTACGTAGCCGATTTCCGACTCGATATTATTTGGATTCGAAGAATTAAATTTTTCGGTTGAATTCAAAGATCAACAGTTATTCTAGCTGCCTATTTAAAATATTAATAAATACTTTTCAAGAAGTATATGAAATCGAGCGTTATGGAATAAAAATGTGACAATATTTTCCGATAACATACTGCTTAAATAGATTGATTTTAAAATTGATTTTAAAATTGAGAAAATTGAAATGAAGTTTAAAAAAAATATTCTTTTATTTTAGAAAATATTACTGTTACACCCAAGTCATTAAAATGTAATTTTTTCTTCAGAATTGGTCGATACTGTTTGATTACTGTGATAGACGCGTATATCGACCAAGGGACGTGTTAATAACGAGTAAAAATTGTTACCTTTGCATAATTAATTGGATACGAAATCGCCTGTGATCTTTTATTCTTAAGATTCATTACACTCTTAATGTCGCTCGAAATCAACAAGCGCGATTGTCTCTATGTCTCTATTCATAGAATTGAGAGTAAAGCTGATTACTTTAGATCGATACACCATTTCTGTTTCTTTCCCCATCTTTACAATCTCGATATTCTCTACGCTTCTTGTTGCGATCATATTTTCGAGACGTTCCATGTTAGTGAGATGCTTTCGTCATTTGCGTCACATGCTTCAGAAACAGCGAGATATTATTTGAAAATTTTATGGATAAAATAAAAATATTTTAAAATATGAATATTTCATATTTTAATATTTGAGTAAATAGATTTGATATGACTCTTTTTTTGTCAATTATAAATAAAGTCATGTTTCATTTTTCTTTGCACGCATAATTTTCAAATATGTTGTAAGAGCAAGAGAGAATGATTATGTCATGTGTCAGTGGATTTTCATATAATGTGAAATATCATTCTTGGCACAATTAAGATCTAATTATAGGAGGATCCTGGTGCTTCTCTATCAGCGCTTGAGACTCCTACATCGATATGTATATTATACATGTATCAATACTGTTTACATTTCATGAAATAGTTCTATAATATTCGCTTGTCCATTACATCAGTTAAGTTATAGCTATTATCGAGATCAATTACGAGGATAAATTTAACTTTGACACGTTTTCACTATGACATTATGCTATATTCTCTCCTTTATATAATTATATAATTTATTTAATATATCACTTTTTTTATCGTCATTCACACATTTTTATTTCTATTTGTTCGTATTTACATTTCCATGTTGTTACAAGTCGTTGTACAGGTTTAAAATCGTTTTCTAATTTCTATTGCTACATTATTATTATTATATATATATATATATAATATATTGTATAATACATTAATATTTCATGTTATTATTATTATTTTTTTCTACATATCCTGCCTTTTCTACGCGCGATATCGCAATAGTGCGAATCGTAACATTGAGCGTACAGAATAGTCACGGACTTTGCTTTGCAACCGAGCGATCGCGGCTACGCGCCCCAACCGCCACGTGTTGCTTCAACTCCCCTTTGCGGCATGCCCGAGCACAAGTAAAGCACAAGTAGAAAAGTTGTTGGCTACCAACACCGCGTGTTAACAAAAAATTTTCTAAAGCGTTTCTAGGAATGTATGCCCCGAAATTTAAAATGATTACAAATTGTTAAAATTATAATATTTCGAGAACTGTGAAAAAAACTAATTTGTTGTTATCGCAATAATAATATTTTATTTATGCACGTTAAGTTATTTTAACATGATACGAAATGTCAGCTTCATAAACATGACATTCAACATTTAATAAATCTGTTTTTTCGCTTACTTTGTATTCAAAGAAAAATCCATCTCCGATATCAAAGCGAAAGAATCCTGCTTCCGCTGGAAGAGTAAGTTCTTTCACATATAGATATATAATCGTGCACAACAACCTATATCCGTTTTGCAAATTTTTTTCCGTGTCAATTGACATGTGACATTCGGTCAGCCAAACGTTTGCATTTTCTTATCGTTTCCACAATTTGTAATGATTCCTGTAATTATCAAAGCCAAAATCAGCGATCCCAATCAAACTTCTTTTCGCGTTACCAGTGAAAGCGCTTTTAATTATTCCGGATACGCGACATACGATCAATTAACTGCGCTTAAACTGCACGACGGTAAACCAAGAATAGCTTCATTATGCGCGCTGCATTGAATGACGTAGCTAAAGAACATGTACCGTGTTGTGTGTACCGGCTCTCAATTACATAACAATGATATTTAGTCTGACTAATACGTCTATCCTGCACGTATGCGCGTCTCTTACCACATCATAGCCACACGTCGCGATAAAAACAATTTCGCGAGACAAGTACGTTTCTCGCGAGCTGTGTAATCGCAACGTTAACAGATAACAAACAGCGAGATAATTTCGGGTGCAATGCACGATCGGTATAAAACGGGAAAAAGGAGTCTCATTTCTTTTTCTTTAGCTGATTTCTTTATTTTCTTTCAATTATTTTGTTATTATTACATTTTATATAATTGTTATATCGTCACGATATAATTTTTTTAGTGATATTCAATGAGATAATAAGAATTTAATAATAGTCGCGATAGAACTGTGTAACGTGCAAGTTCGTTTGTGGCTAACGTTTGCAAAGCACGTCAAGTTTATTTCCTTGGTCTTTTCTTACATAATCAGTGCTCGCGTTTGACGATCGACCGCCATATTACCGCGTCTCTTTCTCTCTTTTCTCCTCCCCTCCCTCCCTCCCCCCTCTCTCTCCCCCCTCCCTCTCTCTCTCTATCTATGTATCTATTCATCGTGCAGTAGGAGAGCTCCCGGTTCTGAACGATAATCGACTCTCTCGAATGCGCGTGTCTGTGCGTTGAAGTGTGTAGAGTGGCGTAGGAGGATGAGGTATGAAAGGAGGAGGGCTCGAGGGAGGCCAAAGGTGCTTCCTCAACCCCTCCGCGACACACCGGTCGCGCGCGCACAAGTGGGGAGCAGCCGTTCGACTGCAGGAGAGAAGGGAGGGAAGGAAGGGATCGGGATGGAGCGCGCAGAGGGGTGTCGTGACGGGGACAAACGGGCCGCGACCGAGAAAACGGTGCAGGCAGCGCGCGCGCGCGCGCAGGTGCGCTCCCCGGTTCCTGGCGTTGTATCGCGTGTGCCGTGTCTGTCGCGACTGCCGCGATGCGAGATTGCGAGACTCAAAGGCTCGTTTACACCATGTCGGACGGAGCGTGTCGCGTCGCCTCGCGTTTCGGTAGTGACGAAAATGACGATGACGATGACGACGACTGCCAATGGCGTGTGGTGGTAGTAGTAGTAGTAGCAGCAGCAGCAGCAGCAGCGGTGATGGTGTAGGATGGTGATGCGGTAGTGGTAGCTGTCTAAGATTAAGTCGACCCAGGTTTCTACATCCGCCTGTGCCAAGGGAGAGACGCACGTTGCTCCTCATCGTCCCTCGACCACCCACCTGTCGCGGTCTCTTCTGTCTTCTTTTTCTTCTTCTTCCACCGCTACTTCTCGTCTGTCGCACACCATCTTTCGAGGACGTCCCAGCACGTCGGAGCATCTCGAGAGTAACGCATTTGTTTGCGTAAGCTACACTTCGCGCGATTGCTCGAATCGACATTGAGGGACTCGATTATTTAATTTTTAATCCGTTAATCCATTTGAAAGCTTTTTCTTTTTAACGAAAACTCGAATTAATTTTTGAATTTAGTTGTTCTAAAGATTAATAAGTATTTCTAATTTTCTATAAATGTAATTTTCTAAATGATTAATAAGTTGACATAATATATCAATTGTAGAAAGCTATTGTCTATCGCATGGAAAGTTCTATCGAAATTAGATTTATCGGAAATATTTCCTTGTGTGATGCTCGATGCGATATTGTTAGTTTTTCAATCAGAGATTTATCATAGACTTGGTCACACACATTCCGCTAGTTGCACATTAACGTGGGAATAAATGTCTCTTGTAAATTCAATGACTTATAATTCCATACTTCATATTTTATCACTAGATAATAAGAGCCTCTCATATTTCACGCTAAAATAGCCAGAGAATAGTCAGAGAATTTCAAAGATAACCGAATTGGAAAAAGTTCATGTTTTATAATATAAAATTTACATTGACATTATTGATGCCGTTTACTGTATCGTCTGCTTTTAATGTGATCTTTAGAAAATTATCCGTGTAGCGGTAAAAAAATTACTTAATTTTTTATTTTATTATATATATATATATATATATATATATATATATATATATACATGTATATGTGTGTGTACATATGTTATATATATGTTATATTCTGTTGTATTGGTGCAAAAGGCAATATGCCATTGGATTGTAAATCAAATACGTAAAAGAATGATATTACAGATAAAAAAATTTTAATCAAACTTTCTAAAGCTTGATAATTGTTTTCCAGACAGGTTGTTCTCACATAATAAAAAAAATATTACATTTTAACGTAAAACGTGAGCGAATTATTTCATCGCGGAAAAAGCACGTAATGTTACGAGGCATTCGCCATTATTACGTCGTACCTGATTAGTCGCGAAAGTGCACGTGCGTGCGTAGTGGCATGCGCTCGATAATTAGCAACAATTATACGACGAAGGTCGCCTGTCCATGATCCGCGAAAACTCGCGCGCGAATATTAGGCTCATTATTGGACGTGTCTCGAGCCAACACGCGAATCGATCGTTTTGATAGAGTGACCCATATATCTCGCGTAAAAGTCTATGTGGGAATAATAGCGCGGATGATTCGAAGCTGCTTGGAATGTATCGAACGACATACGCGTATCGATATTATCAGCCATATGAAATTCAGTAGAACAGATCTGAATTCCCGCGTAGACTCGTGGAGTAACGAATAATTCTTTATAATTCGCTCGACACGTTTTTTCTCTCTCCCGACGTTTTTATTAAGTGATCTATTCTCGAACATTCATTCCTTCCTTTATTCTTTTTGCAATAGTAACTAAACTATATATACCTCGATTTGTTGATTTTTTTCAATTTTCAAATTTATATTTTGCATTTTCGATCCTACAATGTAAAATATTCGTTTATATCATACTCTAGATTTTATCCTTTCTTCTACTTAAACTTACCGATAAGAATCGTTGCTTGTTTCTCGCTTTTTATTTTGTTTCTATCCACCTCTCTATCTGTTTTCTCGATGTTGATTCATCAACGTAACATGTTGTACAGCGTATTATCTTGTCAAGATTGTGTACGTATTTTGTAATAGACAGAAGGATATCTTTATTTGAAATTGTGAAAAAAATGTACTCGCAAATTGTATTTCTTATAAAAGGGGGAGGGGGGGATTATACATAACGAGAAAGTATCATATATATTCATTATGAATCTGACGTTTTTCAACGAATAGAAATTGAGATTTGCCATTGCTGGTGCGAAACAGGATGGCGGTAGTTGGCAGTGCAAATTAATTTCATGTAAACCGAACTCTAGCATAATCTGCAACTTGGATAAAGCGATAAAGCGATTTGAACTATATTCCGCGTTGTTCGGATTTGATAACGTTTCGATCAATTAATCGGCTGTTGGGAAAGATATTTTCGCGTTAGTTCCGGAGACGATCCAAAACATAACAAATTTTTAATTTAAGACACAGTATTTTTTGCATTGAACTGTTATCATATTATTAAATAATACAAAGATTCACTTTATACGTATCGTATTAAAAAGTAAACGATTAATTTATTAGATACATCGTTTAAATTGTCATTTGAATATGAGAAATTTGTGACATTTTCAAAGCATGTCAGAGATGGCTAATTTATTTTCACGATACTATTTACTCAATCGATTAGACGTGAAAAAATTTCTTATAGCGAAATGTAAGTAATTTCGAAAATAACAGCTCGGTGCGATAGCCAAAGGTGACTCTTGAGACCCAGGCGGGGGGTATAATCGTTTAGGATGAGCCAACCCTGGGCTTTTTCGCAACCCCGACAATAACCTGGGATCAACCCCAGTATTGGCACGTCGCATGTTCTCTGGCTACGCGATAACGTTTCGAGATTAAACGGATGATGAGGTGTGTGTGTGTGTATGTGTGTGTGGCCCAGCGCCACGCATCTTTTGGCATAGCTTTTTCGGCTACGCGATTGCATAATCGCGCGACGCGGCACTTACCCGGATCGTCCACGTTAGTCGCGCCTAGTTCGCCGTGCGGTCTCGCCGTGTATTTTCTTTTCGTTTCGAATAGCGCGAGCTACTTTCTCGAGTAGTTATAACTAGTGATTAGTTGGTAGTGGGATAGCATTAACCCGGGAATGATCCCCTAATCATTTTGCCGTATTTTTTCATTTTTTATATCTCAATTTATTGACATTGTATTACATCTCATTTTTTTTTCTTCAATGTTACTTTACATAGTGGAGAAGTAGATGGCGCTGACACGCTTATTCTTACGACATATTTCGATACGACAGTCGATCTACATAAATGACTAATTAACGTTAGTTAAAATTAGTAAATTCACGCACCTACTCCCGGGTTAAGATCATCGCGAATTCACATTTCGCACTGAACAACTCGTATCTACGTATACTCGTATCGCGGTCATGGGAGAATCGAAATTTAACTACTTTTTATTATTCTGGCGGGACAAAAAATGTTTAATATCGTTTAGTATAAATTTGAAATTATATCGCATCTTGGAAAGAAAAATGTGTCATCGAGGAACGTAAATTTTGAAATTCAATTAGATCATTAATTGGTTTAATTATAATAAAATTACATTTAATAGTCTGAATCTTATTTTGAGGCGACATTTCGAATATTTTATTTCTCAAATCGCTGATGATGACGAGCGACCAACTAACGTTTGCAATCTGATAAATTATTTATTTTTTTATTTATGTTTATTATTCGTTTTATTAGTTAATTATTTATGTTTTTATTTATGTTTATGTTTTCAAATTTTTTCTTCATTTTTTATATTTTTTTGTTATTTTTCGAAACGCAATATACGTTTAGTGACGATCGTTTCATATCGCGTTTCATCGCGACACATTTTGTGTTTTTCTGAAAATTTTTGTTTTTTCGCTGTTACGACTTTTAGGTACGGTTGACATCGAAAGCAGCGCGATTGTTTGTTTGTTGGTTCGCATAATCGATCTATCCGATTTTTATCTCTTTTATCGTTGAGTTCGATGTCACGTATACATTTTCGAAAAGAGCGACGTGTCATTGCTATTAGCGACATCGCGAGGAGGTGACGATGTCGGAGGATCTGTCACGCCGGTCTGACTGCATCTGTGGAAGGCACGGTGTATCGCGATAGCACGGCAGAATCGATCGTTAAGCTCGTTTAACGGCAAAGTGGTCCAATTACATCGTTACCGCCGAAGCGAATGTCGCTTCGGATTTCCCACCATGTACGTCGCCATTGTTTCGTTTCTCTTCTCTCGTTCTTTCGTGAATATCTTCTCTTGTCGTATTCTATTTTAATTTATCTTAATTCGCACACGTTGCAGTCGCAACGTAAAAATTTCATCGAGTGTTCCGGAGACGCGTGGAATAGACGCTGAATTGAAATTAGGGAATGCAACGCATACGTTACAATTTTTTTTTTGTACATGCTGCGAAGCATATATCGCGCATTTTGTCTCAATATCAAGCATTAACGCGTGTACACGTTGTACACGTATAATGTGAAAGCGTGTAATGTGAAGTTTTTTTTAGAGTACGTCCGTGTAGCAAATTAGCTAAGTTTTTAATATTCTTATTATAACCCAAATATAACTTAAATAGAATTTAAAATTGAAAGTAATCGAGAAATGTGAGATATTTTATCGAGTTTACGTTTTTGAATTCATCGATATCTATAATTGTTTGTCCGATTGATGTATGTTATTCGTAATCTTTCGTTTAAATGTATTATATGCATATTCCGAATCGCTTCTCTCGATCGATGTCAAACTGGTTAAACGGTTTCAATCCGTCGGACCAATTTTGAGTCAACTTTTCCTTTTACACAGATATCGAAACACTTATAAGCTACGAATTATATAATAAAAAAATATGTTACGTAATATAAAAATATTCTGCACATAATCTGCTACAAGTATCACTCATAGTTTCGCAGAGAGGGAGGGTCCAGCTTTTACGTTTTTACGGAAATGTCAGGCTTTTGGCACGCGGTTTGGCGTTGGTTAATAAGGAGCATCGAGACAGTCGAACGTGCTCGCGCACGCGGATTGTATAACGCCTGGTGCGACTGGAAACGTCGAACCGTTTCTACTTCGCTTGCTCCGTTTTCTGGCTGGCACTGCCGCCGCAGTTACCGGCTCGTGGCTCGTGGCTCGTGCTCCTGCTCTAGGCCGAGTTTAGTCGCGAGCGGCTCTAGTCGTCGCTCAGTCGTTGCGCGTGTCGCTCGCGCGAGTCGCATCATATTCGTACCGCGATATACAATCGTAATTTCGCGCTTTCTTCTCTGTAACTCCGACGCGTGATTATCCCAGGGATTGTATCGTCGATTGACGAAAGGATTTTACTTTAGCGTTCGCATTAAAGTGTAAACGCTTAAGTAAAAATATATCGTGAAAAATCTATATCATCTTCGAAATCGCAATTACATCGCACGGAAGACGTTGACGCTTCGATCTTAAAGAGTCATCTTAAAAATTCTCTTCTCTTTGGAGCACAATCTTCATCGGCATATCCAATTCTACAGTTATATTCGACATCACACAGATTGAACATTTTTTTTTTTTTCGATTTCGTAAATATAAATCGATAGCGTTTGATCGTATGGGCGCGCGCGCGCGCGCGCGCGCGCGCTATACTTGCCGAGATCGATTTCCATTCCGCAAGCGGAGATTAACTTGGCACAATAAATTCCGCGCTCACGATCCAAGGTCGCGATTGTGTAACGCTATTGCTCTAGAGCAGCCTGACTGTACGTGTACACTCGTAAATCGCAATTGTCTCTCCCTGGCTCTTCTTTCACGAGTGGCGATGAAATACGCGTCCCGTGAAAAGTCGCCGCGAGTGCATTTCTCGCCACGTTTCTCGCTGCATTTCTCGTTGCGAAACGATCGATGATTTCGGGTCTCTTTCTCATATTTTTCCGGCGGACAGCCGTTATCTCCATTGCGACCGATTGCCGTAAGGAACTCGTCGACGATGTTTCGACACGCCCGATTGTCGATGCTCGATTATGCGCGGAAGGTCACGACGCGACCGGTCAAACGGAATTACCTGCCGTGCCAGGATAATTTTAGATCGCGCATTGCACCTGTTGCGGACTAGGCAAGGTCGCACGAGTACACGATTGTGCAATTCGCTCCGCGTGTCTAAAACGGCCGCCGATCGACTGCATTCGGCAACCGACTCTGCTCCCCGCACCCTTCTCCCGCGGACGCAGTTGCATCCGTGGTACCGCAGTTGTCGCTGGTTAATCACGAGGAATAATCGATGTCGACGACGCTGCTGCAGCTGCTGCTGCACTGCGGTTGCACTCTTGACTTTGGCAGAAGATAAGGTTCAAAGTGCATCTGCGAATAATTTTCCTCCGGCAATCTCAGGCGTTGTTCACGATAAACAAACGCGCTCTCGGTCATCGATGAAAAATCTATAAAAAAAAATCAGTAGTTGAATTAATAATTAAATAAATAAATTCCTTCCAAGATATCGCGATGTAATATCGCGCGATTAGTGTATCCGTGTGATGCATATCGCATGGGCGAAACGCTAAAAATACAAAACAATAGTGCGGTAAGATGTTTTATCGAATTTGTGTGAGAATTGGAATTAATTCCCTGGGAATTTGAGCAACCGACGTCGTTCTCTGCGACCTAAAGGATAAAAGGATAAGTGTCTTGTATTCGAATAAACAGGGCACCTGTTCAAACCACAGAACGAGATTGATTGCTCCACTTGCTTTCACGAGATCGAATATTCGATATCGATCTCGTATATCGATAACGCTGATACGGGACGAATTAATTGTGCAACGTGACAATACGATTTGAGATTCGATGAATTTCAAATTGAAATTGGTACCAAAAACACAAATAATTACTCTACGTGAATAGCATAATAATCTCATAATTCTATGTGGTCTCATTTGTTATTGTAAAAACACGTGATTGGGTTAGACAATAAGCGATGGCAGATAATCGTCTGTTTATCGCGCGCTATCTCCTTTTTGATACTAAATCAGTCCAAGCCCAGAGACAATCCAATCTGAAATCATGAAAATCGATTAGGTTTATTATCAAAAAATAAAAAAATAAATGTGCTGTTAAATAATTTATATTGATGAATTATTTTGTGATGATGTGAGAAGGGATAATTGAAATTGCATACAGAAAAATAATATACTATTAATGTATGATATATTTACACACACACACACACACACACACACACACACACACACACACACACACACAAATATAAATTTTATGCAGTGACTACTTTTATATCATTCAGTTCTTTTTCTAAATATTACAAGAAAATATTCTTTTGATTGATCTACAATAATTGATTGTCGAAACGATAAATTATCTTGATAGAACATCTCGAGAATTAAATAAATAACGAAAATAACGAGACGTGTTTCTCTCTCTCTTTCTCTCTCTCATTTGAAAGTTATCGTAACATCTTATTTAACTAACTTGTAATGTCCTTGGGACACTCCGGCGGCGTCTATGAAAGGATTAACTGTCTAAAAGCATCGAGAGAGGAAATGCATCGACTCCGTCAGTGTGCATTAACGGATCGCGCTCGGCACGACGAAGAGACGCGTCTCGACGCCGGAGCGTCGTGGCACCGGGGACAGTGGCTGCTATTATTAGCAGCGTCGTCCTCTTCTTGTTTCACGTTTCGAGAGGAAAATAGCATCAGCTGACATCCTTCGACGACACGGTGCGCCCGAGAGAAATCCTTAATTTATTGTCATCGTTTCTATCATTTCGTTTTGAAGAAATTCGGAAATTTTGGAGAATTTTTGGTTGCATACTTAAATTTATCGAGCATAACAGTCATAATTGTCATTGTTATCAAGTTTTTTTTCGATTATGCCGTGGAGTGAAGATCTAATTATACGTCAGAGATAATCGCGTAACTTAAACGTCATAAGTGTGTGTGTGTGTACACACACACACACACACACACACACACACACACACACACACACACACACACACACACACACACACACACACACACAATTGCGATTAACGATAAACTTAGTATTACCATCTAATGAGATATCTCGTTATTAACATCAAATGTAAAAGAGACATTGCAATTTTATTGCAACTTTATTGCAACTTGATACGAGGAAGAGTAAATTGGAAAGCAGATAAAAGGGGAAAAAGAGAAACTGCGAAGATTAACGAGTAAAAAGAGCTTGAGAGCGAGCGGAGCGGAAGCGAGCCAATACGAGATTACAGGGCAGTTGGGGCTCGTGCCAGATGCGCGTTTACACGGGCCCTGAATACTGTAAATGCACTATCTGGTACGACATCTCTTCTGTCGCCGCCATCAGCGATCTTGTGACAGGACGTCATCTTTTTAGCATAGATAAATGTAGATAAATTTGCACGATTAAAATTTGACATCGATGCCTGACTGCATGTCGTATCTTCGTCGCGAACGAGGATGATATTAGAAAGTTTGCGTATTACTCTTCAGATTATTCCAAAATTAGCAAAACTTGATTATATCGTGCAGACATCGATGTACATTTATATAATAATATCTTTGTGAGAATTCTGTTTTTTTTTTTACACAAGATCTTAAGGACTTCTTATATTAATAATCCCAGATATAAGAGAAAGTTTAAATCAGAGAAATCTCAAAACTTTTTCAGCAATATATATATATATATATATATATATATATATATATGATTATATTAACATCTTATAATAAAATTTAATCAAGATTTTGATTTTAATAAAAAATATTAAAATATAAATTTTTAATGTTCCATAATTCAATTATATTTTTTTATCTCTGATTTAAATATTACTCTTTTAATAAAAATAATCAATATCGTTATGATATGAGAATTCATGCGAATTACTTTTCTTTTACTCTCTTTGTAAATAGAGCATAAAGACAAGTATACGTCTATTATTCCTTGTGAAGTTTTTCTTTATTTGATAGAATTTTGATATAATTATTACAATTATAAACGAATAACAGCGAAATATGCGTAATATTAAGAATATTATTTACAAGTATTTCTCTAGAGATAAATATTAATTTAGTTGATCTGCATGTATTTTTTAAGTATTAATTGTGTTGGTAATTTTCATTCAGGATTATCAAATTTGTTATCAAATTGATTATCAAATTTGATTATCAAATTGTCGGAAACAATAATTGACGATAATATAGTTGATGTTTGTTAATGTGTAAATTTAAGCTTTGGACAACCGGTGAATGTAACATGAATTACACATATATAGTGTTAAATCGTTTGACAATTCGTCGATATGTCGAAAATTTTGTAGAAAATCTTTCTATGGGAAATCCGTTCGAAACTGCACAAAGTGTATGTGCTGCAATAAATATAATACATCTTGCTAAAAAATAACTATTATTGCTTTTCATCCTATTTTCTTCTTTTTATTCCGAGATATTAACATCTCGTGGAGGAAGTGATGCGCAATTATAAAGCGAACGAATGCACGCTACATTGATAAATGTTCTTTTTTTTTTAATGCGATATCAGCAATGACAGTTCCTTGTAAATAAATGTGTAATGACATTCAACCGTTCGTGACGAGGGATTTGTTAATGGAAGGGTGCTTGTATATTCGTTTCATGTAACAAGGCTTCGCATTATACATAACAATTTATGCGCACATATAAATATACACACATACACATTGCTTATATATAGGATCATATGTTGTATCAAATGGCAATAAAAATCATCTGATGCGTTCTTCATTTAATTTCACCAGCGCCTTTATTAGTGATTAATTTGCAGATAGATCAATTATATAATTTTGAAAATTCTTTTTCCTGGAGTGTCCAGATGAAATAAGAAGAAAACAGTATCAGCAATTATTTATTTAGTAATATATCGAATCATATTTATTATTAATTAATAAAAAAATCTGTTAGAATAGATATTAATTCAAAATTAAATTATTTGCAAATGTAATTTAATAACTTTAGTTAAGAAATTTTGTTTTTTTATTTCATCTATTTTTATTCATTCTATCTATGTTATCGATCATATTCGATAGATTCATAGATACAAAAAGAAGTTAAATCGTTCAACGACGACTGTCAAATTGCTTATCGGAGCAAAATATCTTTTTAGCTACTTTGAAGTAAATATTTAACTGAAAATATTATTAGAAAAGGAAGTAGATGCTTCGGATATGGATGAAAACACAGAATTTTTGGATGATTACTTAAAAACGAAAGCATTTGCGTTATATTCTTACATAACTCTGAAATTCAATTAATTTTTCTTCATTCATTATTTAAAAAATATTACGTCCTTACAATTTTGAGGTATTAGGAGCAAACATCTTAATTTTTATAGATAAATTATATGCATATATATATATATATATTTTTTTGTTACATTTTTGTTATGGCTATATTTAGCCAAGTCATCTATTACATAGATTAGAAATGCACGATATTTTTTAAAGCTTTTTATATATGGTAAGACGAAAAGAAGAGGGAGAGGAAAGTAAAATCAGAGTATAAGCGGAAGTTCAGACTTGGCTAAAAATAATTGACTCTTGTAGGAGCGGAGTGCTTCTTAGAGCCAGAGATTCGACAAAGACAAGGTCAATCGATAGGAAAACCTCGTAACACGTGCGCCGCGAATATTTCCTTTGGTATTCTCACATTTTCCTTCGCGTCTCATAAGTTACGCGAAATTTTCCATGTGTGTTTCCGCAATCATGTATATGCACATTAGCATTACGAGTTTCGTTAAAATGTATTTTATAAGTGTTATCAAGATGACAATCAAATGCACAATCAGATATATTTAATGTTGATACGTTAAGATACAAGAATTCTCTATCACTTTTATGATATATTAGTTCATATGTTATTGAAGTTTTTTGTAATATGTTTTTTGTGTATACTTTCAAGTCATGGAATGTTTAGTTCCAAGATGTTACATCGATTATAATAATTATAAATAATTATAAATAAAAGTAGTTAATTGATTTATCTCTCTCTCTCTTTCTCTCGCTCGCTCGCTCACGTGCGCGCGCGCGCGCGCGCGCGCGCGCGCACACACACACACACACACACACACACACACACACACACACACAAATGATGGAAAATTTTATTGTTGACTATGGAATCTATTCAGTCGATAATTTTGGTGTTTAATTAATATTGCTCTACATATGTAAATTGCATTGCGCTTTCATTCATCTTAATTTTTTATCTCAAGTTTGTGCAAGTTGTTTCATTTATTTACAATTTATTTAATTTTAATAAAATGCAATTTTAAATGATTTTTATATTATATTAATAATGTATTGAAACAATGATATTGTTGCAAAGCCTTGATTTTCGATATATTACGTCATGAAAATGAAGACGAAACGGAAATGAAAACAAAGAAGAAAATGATCATCAGTCGAGCTTGAAGAGCGGAACATTTGGAGGCTCATCGGTCCAACAGATACATCTTTCTTAATCCGTTTAGAGGAAGAACTTCCTTTACGTACATAGCGATTGGCATGTTGGCAGTGTGGTTAGCTGGTTGTGTGGCCGATCCATATACACGACCGCTATCGGCACTGCAATTATGACGATCGCAAATCTGCTGCTATTAGGAGAAGCGTTATTAACGATCTCGAAAGTTTCTTGAACATGAGAATCGTTCAATCGCCTGAAATTTTATGACATTAGAAGGATATTGATGCTGTCGATTCAAGTTGAAGCTGTTATTTAAAAATTTTTCCATTTCGCGTATCATATTCGGGGTAATTCTTAATTATATGTATGTCAATATTTCAGGAGCTGGCACTAGAGTCCAAATAAGAAAAAAGCTGTACAAATATAATTTTAGGAAGCCATATTTTTAAATCATAATGTCAAGTCGCATCAGAACGTATCACACTGTGCATCAAGTATCGAAGACAAAAGCGGCATTTTGAATATCTGTAGGACGATGCAAACTTACAACTGATCAGTTTTTCATTTTGCTTTCAGATCAGCCTACGTATCTTTCGGAGGTCTGCTGATGAGGTTACAAGGCGATGCGAATAATCTGCACGGTTTTGAGATAGATCAACATATGTACTTGCTAATGAAGAAACTTGCATTTTGATATTTTCATCGTCAGTTTTTCATTATTTGAAAATTTTTTTAACAAATGTACCTGTCAGTGAAAAAAAACTTGCATTTTATGTTTTAATACAGAATACTAACACTAATTGCTGATCCATCATTTTTTTTTGCAATAACATTTATTGTATTTATTATATGAAATTTTCTTTTTTTACTTTTTAAAGATTCGGGCAGGCTTATACACAATGATTTTGTTCTACTGTAAATTATCAAATAAGCTTACTACTGCCATGATTACCATTAAAAAATTTAAGAGAAATAAAAATATTTTTCATGTTGGAATCTTTTATTTACCAATCCTTATTATAGCTATCATCGATTGCAGGTTGCTGGAGCAGTAATAATAATTTGGTTAATGGAATAATTCTTAAATGGAAAGATTGTTTTAAGTCATTATCACTTTTGAGTTAGACGTTTCGAAGATAGATATAATTAATGAAAATTTCCAATAAAAATACTTATCGACATCTAATTGATATATATAATGAGAAACAAGGTTTGCAGGGATTGATCTTTCCATTTAAGATTTAATCGCGTCGATTGGGGGTATACAGGAGGAGCAATGTAAATCTTGGATGTTGACCAATCGTGCATCAAAATGCATCATCAAGTACGCCGTCAAGAAACAAAAATAGAAACCAGGTATTGCATACGCGTATTCGTATACACGCTCCTGTAAATACACATATTCCAAATTAGTCAACTTGGTACACTTCCAGGATCCAACTCTTTGATACGGAATCTATCTCTTTTGAATTTTCGATCGATACGTTTTGTGTTGAACAAACCAAGAATTTCATTATATATACCCAAGGTGTAAAATCCCCTTGAAAATGTGCGCGGTACTAGCTATAATAATTGCAATAAGAAAACGAGAAAAGAAATTTTATGAAAAATAAAAAGAAAAATATTAAATAAAAATAATCGTGTTGTTGGAGCATAAATTATGCACGATTATTTTAATTGAATCTTCTTGCCCTAATTTGTGTAATCAAAATGAAATATGTGTAAAATGTATGTATTATACATTCAGATTTCTGTTGGACATGAGGGTTAAAAGAATTGGGCGGGGAATCTAATAGCATACATATGATGTGTAATATATATCGTGACGAGCGGGCGAGACGGACTTGGCGATGTCTAATTTATGTAATTAAAGTCGATGTATTCCTGACCTTGCGTGCGCGATTGCAATGGAGGTGCAAGCGACAACGCGTGGGCTGAACGGGACATCTCAAATGGCGGACGTCGCGCGCGCGCGATATTGCGCAACATTTACGATCGTGCGCAAGATGGCCGATGCTTAATAAGGGTCCGATCCTAAATAGATTGGCCCAATGACATATAATTCGCTCGTCTGTCCGCCGTTGCATAATGCATTTTGCGTTCGCGAATGAGAAATCGATATCTCTAATTCAATCGTAACATCAGATGCTACTTGACAAACGAATTTGAAATACGTTTTCTTATTCTTTATTATTTGTCATATACTTAACTGCTTTGTCATTTGATAAAGTTGCATATAAAATAAAAACACTTTATTAATGGCTATCTTAAGCGTACAAAGTGAAGCTGTGAACTTTTTCAAGTTTCCGCTGATACAGGTTTATTTACATGTACTTTCCATTGTTTGATCAATATGTATTTAATTTTGTAGTGATAATAACGCGTAAGCATTGATCAAACGATGTGCAAACGGCGAGTCCTTGCTTGTCCGGGCTCCAGTCCAAAGAACTAATAGGTTGCGATGAGAGCGTACAGTTCTGCAGCAAACTGACATTACCTACAACTCCTTGTTCGATCTCGTCGGTGTCTATAGTTTTTCTTTTCTCTGGATAATTACTGAAAAACAATAAATCAAAAAAACAATTTGGAAGCATTTTTACAGGATATGATACAACTGTATTGTTGTAAAAATATGAATGTATTTACTATTTCCAAAGACAGATTGTTCCTCCACCACCACATGTCGCAAATAATTCACGATTCTGCGGTAAGTGCTTAACCAACCATACCGTTGATTTGTGTGCCTAAAATCATGCAATCGACAGATTATAAATATATATATATATATATTTACAGAGAAAGAATAAATATTTCTTATTCAAGATACAATACCTTTTCGACAAGATAAGCAAAACCTTTTTTGGGATGCTGAGTCTTCAGATCAAAGAGATAAAACTTGGATTCTAGTGTAGTAGCAACTAGCTTATTCATGGGAATGTCCTTTCTGTCAAATTCAAGGCTGCAAACTCCGTTTTTCAAATTACTTTCCCATCTCAGTGACATAGCTCTTAAGTCAAACATTTTAACATCTCCATTATCATATCCTGCTGCTACTACTCTTTCTTCGGAATTGTAAGAATTGCCGAATCCAACTGACCAACAGTCTCGCCGACTTTCCCCTTCCTTAGGTTCCATAACAGCGACTGGTCGATTCTTTTGCCTAGGATCCCATACTTTTACACTTCCATCTCTAGATCCAGTTACTAATTCTGATGCTCCGCATCCTACACTAGCACCTGCCACTCCATCAATGGCATTTATAATCTGTGTGTGAGCGTTAGCGGAATAAACTGGTATTGAAGGATCCTCTAAATTGTAAATATTTAATTTACCCTGTAAAGTTAGTCTTCATGATTTATCATGTCCAATTGGTTCGCGAAAAACATTACAGATATAGATATGTTAGAATAAAAGAAACCTTGAAATCACCAGTAGCTAAGTATCTGTCACAAAGACTGGAAGCTTTGAACGTTCCACACTTGATTTGGTTGGACCTTTCTATATTCTTGACAAGTTTTAATTCGCCACTAGATACCTCATAAATCTGTATAATGCCGGTACCACGAGGTCGAGAGCCCATAACCACGAACTTTGCACTGCATGGTACCCATTTTGCATCAAACAGCGAATAATCTACCGATTTCTCTATATGGCAGATTATTTGTGGCTTCGATAGTTTATCCATATCTGCAAAGATATTCTCTTCGACTTTAATAATACCATCAGGAAAAATTGTCCCGATTTTGACAGCATTCACACCATTTACAAGTAAATCTAAACAAACTTGTACGCCATCTAGACATCGTTGTTCAGTCGGAAGATACAACAGTTTGCTTCAATTATCAAAAGATTTATTAAATTTTTATATTTATTTATTTATTTTTCATTTATTAAATACACACACACACACATATTAATATTAATATTAAATTAATTAATTTTAAATAAGTTTTCTCTTTTTACAAAATTCAAAATTTTTCTTTCCATAAACGATAAGACAGATCGTGTTCAACTTTGTTATAGGCCAATGGTCGGTATTTATAATCAGTTTTAAGATTCCATTTCGACCAATAAGAGACTCGTATAAACTTAATAATTTAAGACGATCTTAAATATAAAAAAGGACCGTGAATACCGGCCTACGTGAACATTGTGCAAGCATTTTACGTATACGTGCTAACGTATACACGCTGAAGTTTCGACTGCGCTGTGACGGCGCTATGCAAGCATTATCTGCTTATCGGTACAAGATATCGACACAGTGATTGCATATTGACTGCACGCGTTGGCATAACGTACTAACATATGCTTGGGTTTTATTCGGAGTATTTCATAAAATCCTACAGATCCCACAAATCATCTGCAGTATTTACATATTAAAAAAAAGCACTGAAATATAATAATCCTGGAACGAGCGCGACCCTATGAATAAGTGTGATCCGAGAGAGAGCGTCCAAGGTGGTATCTTTAGCCTTCTCTAAGCTATACTACGCATGTGTGGTAAACGATAGTGGGGATCGTACAGTCTCGTTTTATAAAAGACGGTTACGTGTATCCAATAAACGTTACAAAGAAACTTTTGGCCAGATTGTACTAAAAAGAGACAAAGATACCACTTAAGACCCTCTTTGTCATTTCACGACACTAGCGCCCGCGCTCGTTCCAGTATTATTATATTTCAGTGAAAAAAAGAGATTATATACATGTCGGTAATTAGAGATTTTCTCGAGATTTTCCCAAGTTACTCGGTAATATTACCAATTATCAAATATCGATAATATATTGAAAAATTTATAAAATGTAAAGAAAGTTCAACCAATTGTTATTTATTGTTTAATTATAATCCCAGACAGCACAAAAAATTAAAAGATAACTAAAAGTTATCTTTTTTTAAGTTATCTTTTCGGCAAAGCGAAAAAATCTTTATAAGATGTCTTTTAGTTTTATCGAGAAGACAACTCAAAAAAGACATCTTTTTGTCATCTTTCTATGGTTGTCTTTTAATAATTTGTGCAAGAGTTATTTTTGAAGATCTTCTTTGAGCGCGTATAGTGTTGGCGCTTTTTTGTATCTCTTTTTAAAAAGGTAATTAAAACGATGAGAAAAAATGTCCAAAATTAATCATCTTTTAGTCATCATATGAATGAGGCTATAAGATGACTAGCAGTGGGACATCTGTCATCTATTATCGTCGACATCTTTTCGTCGACTTAATTATGTCATGTAAAATTAGATTATATTTTGGCATATATAATTTCCAAGAATATCAGATCTCTGAATTAATTTTCATTCTTTAATTCTTATTTTCTTACTAAAAGACATCTTTATAACAATTTAGACATCTTTTAGTCGTCTTTTAGACGACTTGGTGTCGTCTGGGATTTTATTTAATTTTTTTATATTTCAATTTATTTATTAAAATTAAATTAATTTTTAAAATTTTTAACAATTAAATTGTTACAATTGATAAACTATCATTCTTTCCTCTCTGCCAGTAAATTATAATTATAATTATAATTAGTTATCGATTAATCATATACCCGGACTCGTGTCCAAAATCGAATGTCTTTGAGATGTCATTAGAATGATGTAGATTGATTAGATGTCCTCTGTTCGAATTCTAGATACTATCGAAAATAAAAATTGATTTTTCAAGATTGTTTTTGAGGAGATCATCGCCATTTTTTTAAATAAAATAATTTTTTTATATTATTTATATGTGATTCTTCTAATTATTTTTCATATAAAAATATTAAAATAATTATCGACACGGTTATAAAAAAATTAATAGTTTACGAGATATATTTTATATTTTATGTCAAAATATGTTAGAATAAAGTGTAAAATATTCTCGTAGATTTATTGATTTTTTGATAGCTCTATTTGAGTAACAATTCTTAATATGTATATTTTATTTTACACTTTTTACTGATTACAATTTAGTGATTATCAATTGTAATAATATTCAATTGTAATGTATTTAAATATTTTTATATATTTAAGATTTTACTCATTTTTTCCCTGGACGTTATTTTACATTCTATACTTTTATTGACATTTTTCATTAATAATATTAGACATTGAAATGACTAATATTTTTGTTATTATTTACAAATAATTAGTATATTTTAATTTTAATTTTATTAACACATTTATAATAAAGAAAGAATAAATTATATTTGACGACATATCCCAAACAAAACAACAGAGATCACGTCAAAATGAAGGTGATTAGAGATAGGGTCTCTAAAAAGGTAATGTTAAAATGAATTGAAAAGTGATATCGTTTTGGATCATTTGGATCATTTCAGCGCATTTTGTGTCATCATGACTCTTGTTCCGCTTAGGATTTTACATTCTTGATAAATAATTTTAGGTAATTTTTAATATTTTTATTAACATCTTTTCTATATCTGTCTTATTTCTTATTTAATTATATTCTATACATATAATAAGAGAGTATATATTCAACACAAGCATCTGCGAAATGCAGAAGACCAATTTTTGTTGTATGTAGCTCCTATTTGGAATAGCGTTTTGAAAATCCTGCTCGTATGTATCATATACATGAAATGACGCTGTGTTTACTTTTTGCCTATAAATGTACACGTCAGGCAATCAAAACGGATTATCAAAAAAAGAGGTGTGAGAACATTTTTAGTGCTCTGAGATACGCCGTCGTCAAAAGAAACTACTTGATTATGAGATCAATAATATCATAGATCATAGATCAATAATATAATTGCTAATATTTTTGGAGAAACAGAGAAATCGTAGCAAGATGATCTTGGACTCGTTCGAAGTACTTCCAATGATTATCTCGATTTGCAAGATAGTCAATTAGTTTGCAAGATATCACCGATTTTATAATATAATTATAAATATAATTGATTTTGTCCTGAAATCTCCGATTTTAAGAATTTTTTTCATCAGATCACGGGTCGAAATAATTGCCAATATTTTTACGCGAAAAAGCAACGTAATGGACTCGTTCGAAAGCTAAGATTACAGCCTAAAGTCTACGTAAAAAATTGTTCTATTGTGCGATTAAGTATTTATTGTATCTTATGTCCTTTTTTACTGTGAGACAAAATTAAATTATATTGTTTAAAAATTATTTAAAAAATATGAAAATGGTCAATCATAGTTACATTTGATAGCACTTGATATCTGCATTTCTATCTACGATACACTTCAATAAGAAATAGATTTCACTGAACATCATCTCATGATAATTCAAGATAGAAAACATTAGCTGTAATAATGTTGATGCAGTGCTGTAGAGCATTGTGACTCGACATGCCAGTATAATTCTCGCATCATTTATTAATCCATCCGCTTATGCATAAGCTTGAAAGAGAGGTAAATAAGTGCAAGTAATAATCAGTAAGCGTAATTATATCTAAATACGCCATAATATGCCGTATGAGTTATTTTAAATTACACGTGTAAAGAAGAGAGTATTAATACTCTTTCTTCTTTACACGAATTCCTCATGTTATCTTGAGTCTTCTTTGCTTATTACATGAAGTTCTTCGTAAAGTTATAAGAATATTGCAAGGATATATACTTCCGGTTGGAATATTTAACGCACTGGATTACCTGGAAATCGAGGAAAGCAATAATTTCAATTAGTATGAAGAGAGTTACGTTAGAGAAAGTTATCGCATTTCTCAAAGTGGATTTAATGTTTGCTTGTTGCTGGCCAGTATCGCGGGACGCGACAAAATTTCAGATCATTTGTAATAAAATATTTCGTTTAGTTTCCGGATTGCACGCAATATTGTTAATTATCGAACTAATATATACGATTATTTATCGTATTGATAATGTTCGTATGTTTATGCAATCAAGCTGTGCAGTGGGTATCTTATTCGAAGTTCCGTTGCAGATACTGCAATTTACTCTGCAGCATGATCGTCTGCAAGTAAGGAAATAGGAAATTATTTGTTAATATGTATTACAAATTAAATAATTATTGTTCTAATTTATGTTACATTACTCAAATTAAGTATTGTTTTTTGATTGTGTAGGCAATAATTTTCCAGATTGAAGATTATTATCGGCGGGCGAAATCAGAAGAAAGAGATGTATTTCAAAGATTCGTTGATAAGTACGCATATTTCTACGCAACAACATTAGGCATGATTACTGTAGCATTGTTTGGTTCGTTTCTTGAACCATTATTTCGTGGATCTGATTCATTTCCGCTAGTAATAAAATATCCATTTCCTGTTGATCGACAACCATTGCGTGCGATTGTGTATTTCCATCAATCTCTCGGAATATATCAAGCTTATTGTCAAGTGAGCTCCAATGTTTTTCTTGCCCTTCTATTATGGTTCACATCGGCGCGATTTGAAATATTAAGCAATAAGTTTCGGATGATTACGAAATACTCCGAATGGCAAAGCTGTATTAAAGAACATCAAGAACTCTTAAGGTATGTCGACAGTTGTATGTAGAGTTACTTGGACTTAGCGGACCTAGGGACTCGAGTTTGATATATTGCGGACGTTCATATATACAGGGTGGACCATCTGAAGTGATCCAGTCAAATATCTCGAAAACTAGTAGGGATAGGGAAAAATGTTTCGTATGAAAAGTTTAGGGTTACAAGGGGGAAGTATGGTACTGACCTTGAAAAATTCTTGGAAGGTCATTTTGAAGGTCATTCAGGGGTCACGATGGTTTTTTTAAATGGAACCCCTAGTTTTTCACCATGGGATGAGAAAGCTG